>JAOXNZ010000054.1:22867774-22878889 GCA_028566095.1 Kryptolebias brasiliensis | reverse complement strand
ACATATTATTTTATGTGTTTTCTTTATTGATGCAAAATTTGACTTAACAGTTCATACAGGAATAAAGAGAAAAAAAAAGCTTGCTCAAAATGAAACAAACTAGTTTGGTTTAGTAGTAATGTGAACATCTGTCTAAGCTGAACTGTTCTCTGGTCTCATATTCAGCAGGCAAAAACGTATATCAAAAAAATTTCACATGCAAATGCAAAAGACAGTTGTTTAGCCAAAAACATTACAAATGACCACAACTGACACATCCCTTCCCATATAAAGACTTGAACTTTCCTATATTTGGATAAGATTTTTTCAGGAAATATACACACTTTTTTTTTTTTTCATCATCTACAAAAAAATAAGTTTTATTTCTAAACTTAAATTTATATTCATTTCACCTGCCACCAGATATAATCCTCACATATCATAGCCCCTTTGATGATCTAAATGAGGTCAGTGACAGCCTGCATGTGCTGAGTGCAGATTGAAATAAAAAAAAGCTGAGACAATGCAATAAAAACTTTTTTTTTATTAAGGGAAATTTAAATATATGTATGTATGTGTCTGTGTGTGTGTTGTGCGTGTGTGTGTGTGAATGTGGGGGAAAATTGTCTTAAAAAATAATAGGACAGTCGTCATGTTGGTGATGCTGGTTTTTAGGTTGCTGCTGCCATCTGCTGGCTAACATATGTATTGCACCAAATCTTTTTTAAAAAGACCAATGAATTTATTTATTTATTTTGTTTGTTTGTTTTTCAGGATAAACTAAATAAATAAATAATTTTGATATTCACACAAAAGGTATTACAGTCATGGAATAGTATCACACTAGGTAAAAATGGAATGTCCTAGTTTAATAAATATTATCAGTCTCTGTTTACTATATCTTTATCTTTTTAAAGGCAACTATTAAGAGATGTCTGTCAGTGTGTTTGAAATAGAAATTAATCTTTCTCAGTGAACTAAAAAAAGAAGAAAAAAACAAAGTTAAAATTCTGCAATGCCTGACGGTAAACACAGTCATTGTCATTTTATTTTAACTTTTCAGTAAGTGGATTAAATAAAGACAGAAAAATAGTCTTCCCAGAGGGATTTTTTTTCTTCACTTTTACTTGTTTACTGACACAGTGGGGCCTCTTGAGGGAGATCAATTGAAAATGTCACTGTGTGCTGCATCGTTTTCTGCAGAAAGCACCTGCTGCCTCAAACAGACGGACCTGCATTTCTTCAGAACCTGTAAAACCTGCACAGTCCTTCTCTTTCTGCTCTTTTCCCAGGCCTGATGCTTGGTGACTGATCCCATCTCTGGAAATGCAGACTTATGGCACATTCCACAAATGCAGCCTCTGTGAAATATGGGAAATGTGATAGTGACTGAAGTTCACATATTTTCCTCAGATTTCCCACATTGCCATATTGTGTATTTTAATTAAAAGCAGACTTGGTGATGTCATGAGAGGAGAGTAGGTGAGGAACAAGCAGGGCTCTGAAGGCAAACAGCACTACGATCAAAAGTTACATTTAATGCTGCAGGACTGAAACTTCTTTCTTTTCTTTTTACTTTTGATGAAAGCTGCTTGTGCGCTCTAAATAAACTGAGCAACATTTCCTTTTCAAGTTCAATCTCTGCCTCAGTCAGGCTTGTTTGCTTCTGAATGACGACCCTCACAGGGCACCAGATTGGTCTCTTGTGAAGCAACACTAACTGGTAATGAGCATCCATGTCCATCAGCCACTCGTCTGACACATGACTAATAAACATGCAGGGGCTTATGTGGGGCTATTTAAAGGCTCTGAAATGGAGGCGTTGGAGAGCAGCGGGTGTTTTTCTTGTCCTGGAGTCAGTCTGTGTCAGACACATCACCGAGATTTATTAGCATGGGTCAGATCCGCGCTGTCAAACACGTTATAGTTTACATGTGGGCAAACACACCCAAATGCATGTAGAGGAACACAGAGAAAGTATGTGAACTCACACATATAGCTTTGCTGCCACCTAGTGGAGACGATCTGCAACATTGGGAAGTTTATGGCAAGAATCCACAAAAAAGGACAAAAAAATGTAACTTGGTGTTGAAAACTCATTTACAAACTGTCAATGTAAATGTGGTAATTATTCATATTATGAATAATATTTAAGGTATGCAAGTTCATAGTTAATAATTTCAGTTGTGGTTAAAAACTTGACTTCTTTCAATTCATTTGAAAAAAACACACCCAAATGGATCTTCACTTCGGAAAGCGTTTTTAAAAACCTGCTTTTTCTTTCTTTCACTAAAACCTTTGTTTGAATGTAAATGGGACATTGAAATGCAGCAAAAAATTGCAGTCTTTAAAAATATAAGGTGCAATGCAAATGGAGCCTTATTCTTATACAATACAATCCATCCATTTTCTTTACACCCTTCTCTGTAAAGTGTTATCTCTAGCAGTCACTGGGCAAGAGGCAGAGCACACTGTGGACAGGGCAACATAAACCCAACAAAATTGGCACCTAATGACAATTTAGAGTTGTCAGTTAACCTAACATGCATGTCTTCAGACTGTAGTAGGAAGCCAGAGTATTCAGAGCAAATGCACGGGAAGCATATGCAAACACACCTCACAGAAAGCCTGTAGCCTAGTTTTGAACTTTCAACCTGTTTCTTGTGAGGTGACAGCTCTAACCACTGCTTCACTATGCTCATGAAAAGATGACAGTAAAAAGTAAAAAAAAGAAAGAAAGAGGAAAACAGTAGTGACAAATGAAAACCTGAAACTTCACTTTAAGCCTCGACCCCTCCCTGATGGAAAAAAGGTTGAGAAGAAATTGTTCTTGAATGAAATCAGCATGTTTAACATTTTTAAATTGTAGTCTTGAGGGTGTCGTTTATCAGTGTGGTGTACTTCTGTTAATTCTTTATTTTTTATACAAAACACATTTATATGTAAATTAAGTCTAAAGAGCATTTCCGAGTTAATTATTTTTGCGCTGTGATCGGTGCCAGGTTTGGGGTGTAATCGGTAATTTAAAATAAAGACAACAAAAAAATGATCCACGTTCATTTATTTATTTAGTTGTTTTAGGACTAAATGTCAAGTTCAATTTAATTAAAGTTGTTCATTAAGACTCTGAACATAACTTTTGTAAATGTGCTCCAGAGAAATATGAATAAGTGAGCTGCAGGGTATCATTTATACTTTAAAACAGATGAGAAATTAAGTAAAACCTGGTTAAATGTGTTTGCTTTCTGTTACTGTATTGGGCTAATAATCAAAAATCAATTTCATTTCTTCCCCACAGTTTGTCTCTGAATTAACACTGCGGGCACCGCGTGAACACACATCAGCAAAGAAAAATTAACCACAATGATTAACAATGGCAAGCCACAAAGGGAAATTACTTTGAACTGTTCATCATTTGCACTCTTATTATAATTATGACATGTAGTCTGTACTCACTCCGGGGGAAAGCAGCCTAATCGAGCTCATGTATAACAGTGTAATTAAATCAAGCTGCCGTGGGCTCGTATCGACTCGTTAATATGGCCGATACAATATCACCGTTATGACCTGCTGCTCTCAGACATCCATCCGTACATGTTGGCCCAGCAATAATTGATTCAAATGAATGAGGCTGGGATGTATGGAGCGGTCTGATAATGATGAAGGGAGTTCATGTACCCACATATACACATGTTGTCAGACATACAGTAATTAAAAGGGGGAAACGCAGCAGATACATCACCTGTATTTAACATCAGAATAGTAAGACGGTAATTACTGCACTTCTGCATGAACAGTTTGCAATTTCAAACAGCGAACTTAATGTACAGGGGTGCTGAAAGCTCATAATCCTTTTAGCTGCTTATTAAATACAGTGGAAGTGCTGGGAAAAGACTACAAAGGCATGGAAGCGTTGAATATCTCATGGGAAAATATTACAAATTGAGACATCGTGTGTGAGTCTCTCTGCATGACTTCAATACGTTGTAATTACAAAATCATTGCAACAAAATGACAATAAAGCTGAATGCTAAAACCTGCTACAGACTTTATGTTTCACATACTCTTCACTGTGACCGGTGTGTTTGCTGGAGCCAGTAATTTAGGCTCAAATATTCAAACAATCTGCGTGGCGGTGGTGATGTTTAGCAGACAGTCCAAATTCTATGTGTCTGACTGAATGTGTAGTGAAAGAATGAATGAATTGACTAAGGCCCAGTTTTTTAAATTGATTTTATTTTTTTCTCTGTGCACTCATTACAACAAAAACCCTGTAATACCCATACTGGGCCACTACATGGCAAGAACATTCCCAATAATCCATCCATCCATCCATCCATCCATTTCCTTTATCCGCTTTTTCCATTCCGGGTCGCAGGGAGACGGTGCCTATCTCCAGCAGTCACTGTGCGAGAGGTGGGGGACACCCTGGACAGCTCGCAAGTCCATATAGAGACAAACTAGACGAACAACCATTCACACTCTCACTCACACAATTTTAAGAGTTACCAATTAACCTAACATGCATGTTTTTGCTATAAGTAAACCCACCTGTGCACAGGGAGAACATGTAAACTCCACCCAGAAAGACCCCAGGCCGGGATGAGATCCTGCAACCTTCTTGCTGGGAGGCGACAGCTCTAACCACTACGCCGCTGTGCAAGGCCATTCCCAATAATGACATATAAAAATACAGAATAAGAATATTGCTTGGCTAAAGATTCTCTCAAAATCTGAGTTTTTCCTTGATGCCATTTACAGTTTTCTTCAGTTAACTATTTCAACAAAAGATCTAAAATTTTTGGCAGCATAGATGTTCTTCATTTACACCTCCCATACACACACACACACAAAGTTTTTGGTAAGAAAAATGAGATTTTTCACATCCAAAGTGGAGTTTTTTTATTTTTGAAAACCTCCTTTTTGTTGTTTTAAAGTAGACTGGACAAATGCAGATTATAGGAAACAATGACATAGCAGCCCATTTTAAGAATGCCCACTAACACTTAGCACCCAAGAAACCAAAACAACAACAGAGCCCCCTTTGTTTAATAATTGTTTTGGAAAACTCTTTAGCCCAGCTGAGAATGCTCTTTCTCTGTATGGCGTTAGTGTGGAAGTTCTTGCCATTTAGTGGTGCAACATGGATATTTCAACATTTTTGTTATTTGGACAGAGATTTTTTTACAAATAGAGAAAAAGGAAAAAATGGCCTTTTCAGGGGCCATCCGGATAAGAACAGTGTTTTGTGACTATACAAAATTTTTTTTATTTATTTTTTTATTGTTTCAGCCTTGTGTTCACACAGAAATGTTTTTTTTTTAGTTGGCTTCAAAATGGTCATTTTTGAAAGCTACTTTCAGAGTGAAAAAAATCTTGAAAAACCACGTTTGTGTTGTGATGAAATTGTCATGTATGAGAGACAATGTGGACATTTGAAAAAAGAGAAGAAGTACAATTAGATATCAGTGCTTCTCTGTCCCTTTTGTTCCTATGAGATCAGCAAGCATTCAGGCTGATTTACAGCAAACTGGATTGCTTTCTCATGTTTTTGAATCTAATCCTCAAATGACTTAATCTGCAACATGATTAACTATGGAGCAGTTTAGAAATAATCTGTGAGCTTTCAGAAATAACACCACAGCCCTGATCATTATGAAAAGGAAAGTGGGGAGAGATGCTGGATGCAGTCTTGACGTCATTTTTTTGTTGTTTTTTTCTCTCTCTTCTTGTTTGTCGAAGTGCATCAGATTGTTATAAGGCTGGACCACAGAGAGGCCACAGCTGGGGTCAAATGTCAAACTGCAATTGATGTCACTCTGCTCACGTGGCTTTGGCTGATGCATGATTAGTTAGATATGTACATTTAGATAATGTGCTTGTCCCCTAATCTATTAGGAGCCGCTCTGCTCTTTGCCCTCAGGCCCTAATGCACTCCAATGTATTTATGCTCAATAATTAAAAGGAAAAAGCATGCATTAAAACCAGTCTCTACTTAACAGATCTTAACTAATGAGATTAGGATAATGAATAGGCCACTTTACCAGCTTGGCCTGGTACAGTGGCCATTTCGCTGACAGCTGCTGAATATGACAAGGTTAGCATCATAAGCCTTTTCTTGTAGAGGGGATTTAGTGCATGGATTATTGCAACAGGAACAGTGAAAAGAGGCCAGCCTATTTGTATGAATACATTAATCCAGAAGGTGGGGAAAAAAAGCTGGACCTTGACTCATTTGTTTTTGGGATTCCATAATTCTTTGAAAAATGAGTGGCATTTTGTTTTGCAAACAGAATCACGAGAAAATATAAGACTTGTACCATTTAAAGATTGATTTAGCATAGAAAACGTAAGAGGAGACTTTTGCAAAACGATAGGGTTTGATAAACTGTGAGTACAGGACAAAAATCAGTAAATGCAGCTAGGCTCTTTTAAACAGCTATTCTTGACTTTCTCTTCTGCAGCTGGTCTTAAACAGGGTAGACATAAAATAGCCATAAAACAATCTGTCTTTGACACCGCATATTCTCCCCTGCTCCCTCTGTGGCTTTTTTTCTACCTAAAAGTCTTCTGTACACATACAACATCAGCTGTGAATGATCCAGAAACACCAGAGGTTAATTTTCAATTTTCACAGTCAAGGGTGACCATTACATTTTGACCTGCAAATTGTATTCCGCCTTTAATTCCCTGTCATTTCATTTTGGCCTCCCTTTGTAGTTTGAACAGGGGGCTGGCTGTATCTGCTCGTGGCCATCTGTTTATTATTTGGCTGCTGCTTGAAAATGCTGCCTGACTGCATTAGGGAGTGAGAGGGGTAGCAGGAGAACAGCACTACCTGGCCCTGGTGGGGTCTTTACCGGTCTCCCTGGACCGATTAAAATCCTGTTAACTTTGATAATCCCTGGCAAGAACTTGGCCTCTGTGGACCACTGAACAGAAGAGGAATACTTTAAAGTGCCACTGTTTAAGAGGTCATAACATTGTGTAACGCTGCGTGTGGTGGCTGCTTGAGTGTCCCTGAGAGAAGAGACAAAGGCCACGTTCTCAAACACCAAATATAATTTCATGTATATTTTGTTCCTGCAGAAAAGTTTTTCCTACACTTATTCTTCTTAATATTATGCATAGCATTAGACATTCCAAATAAAACTCAGAAAGCAGAGTTTGTCATCTCCATCTCTTTCTGCAAATGATTGCCTTCTGACCTGCCTTCTTGCCTTTCAACAAGTAATCATTAGGATAAATGACAACTTGTTGAAGGGCACCATTAAAAAAGGCTTGGGAACTCTAAAGGAAACTGCAACAGCAGTTTGTTTCAACGCTTAAGAAGATAAAATGTTATTTTTGAGCTGACCAACCCTGTATTGTTGTGCAAATAACGACTTCATAAATTATTAACCAGTGCTGTGGGTTTCTACTGAAGATGCCATTCCCAGTGTGATTTATTTAAACGTTTGAAATTAAAGGTTTATATTTTTGTGATGAGTGACTTCCTGTGGCTAAATAAATAATCATAATTTGGTTAGATCAAGAATAATTAGTATCCTACCTGTTGTAGATAGCTATTTGAATGGGCTTAGTTTGGAGCAAGAGTTTAATTCTGAGTGAATTAACAAGCTAAAAGCTAGGTCAAATGGAGCCAAGACATATACAGTATAGCATTTGCTGACAGCAGCAATCCACTTTGGTCTTGCGCCTACTCAGACTAACCTTTTGCTCGTCTGTTTAGTTAGTTCTCCAAACTGAGGTCATTTAAAGAGCTGTCTACAACAGGAAGATATTATTTGTTCATAATCTTTCTGTAAACCTCATTTTAAAAGCTCTGAATCGTTTCTCTAAGGACAAATTTGTTATATAGGTCTGCTGCTTCTTTTAACCCTGGTCATGGCTTTTCTCTAAGTGAAACCAGCCTATTTGCTTTTCTTAAAGTTACTATAATATTTTGATCGCATGTCTCAAACTGCAGCACTTAATGAAGCTCACTTGGTCAGGTACATAGCTTTGGATTAGCTATTTCCAGTACAGTTAATTAGAAAAACTCCATCTAGTGAAGTATATGAGAGGACTTAAGTGTCCATTTTGTGTAAACATGGTCTTATTATGTTAATGAAATTATAGGAACCAGTAAATAGGTAAGTAAGTTTTATTTATTTAAATCCCTTCAAGATAAAAATGTGTGAAGGTTTAGTGCGAAGGTCCTTCACACTAAGCTACACAAGAAACAAAGTAAAATAGAAGCAAAAACATTAAAAGACAAAATAAAATAGAAAAAATAAATAAAAAAGACAGAATGTCACCCAAATGCCAGTCTAAAAAGATGAGTCTTTTGCTGTTTTTTTTTTTTTTTTAATAAATCTATTAAGTCCAGAGAACATAGCTGGAAGGGGAACGAGTTCCAGAGAGCCAGGGTGACAACTGCAAAGACTGTCACCTTTAGTTTTCAGCCTTGATTGAGAGACAAGTAACAGTTCTTAATCAGTGGACTTCAGGGTCCTGGTGGTGACATATGGTTGTAAAAGTTCAGAAATGGATAAAGGTGCGTCACTATGCAGAGACTTAAAAGTCCAGACCAGTAATACCTCATCACATCACACTGAACCTTTGAGTCTAGTATGTAGTTAACAAAAATTAGAAATGTTTAATTGCTTTCCTTTAGTTTTCTTCTAATCTGACACCTGCCTGTTTGGCTTACCTGAAGCCGTGAGAGTAATTCAGGTTGGTTAAAAAGGGCAACCAAAGCAAATGTCTGTGAGGACGCTAATACTGGCCCTAACAGGTGTTCTGGGAGCTCCAACATTAACACCAACATCAGGACTGAAGGCCTGGAAACCACATGCTGGACACTATTAACCAGCTATGAAGACCCCACCCCCCACCCAAAAAAAGGGAAAAACTTGCTGCCAAGTTATGGAGTTAAAGACTTATAAATGAATGGCTCTTTATTCTTTCCGTTTTTTCTGTCCTGATAACATTTATCCCTTACATCAAAGACTTTTGGGGGATGGGGGGTTTATCTTAAAGTGAGTCAGACAAAAACAACTTTGCAACTGCAATTTCTCCTCTTTGTGCATAAAAATTTAAATTCCTCACTGCTCAAAGGGGAGCAGAAGATTCAACGAGCCAGAAACCACCAACATGTGCAGATGGATTCCTTGCTTCCTTCTGGTGGCGATTACCAAGCAAGGCAAAAAAGGGAGGGGGATAATGAGCATTCCAGTGGCACTGCCCTCTATCTAGAGCCTGAAGTCAAAACTATCAGCACCCTTTCATCATCATCTACTGTACAACAGTGCAGATAATGGAAATAGCTAAACAGGGATGGTTCATCTTCTCTGATTCAACTATGAGAGTCCGCTTCTACCACAGTGAGCCATTTAACATTCCTCCATAAACTGGCATCTGAAAGTTAGAAAAGAAAAAAAAAGAATGCCTTTCTTTTATGCTACACGTGTTCCCTTCTTTGATGCTGAAACTGATCTGAGGCTGTGATTTGTACCAAACCATTTAGAGCCATTTACCATAAAACTGAGATTTGGGGTTCTAATCTTTCCAGTGTGAGACTTGTTTAAGTCAAAAATAGGAAAAGACTGTTTTGTTGGCATTAAATCTAATGTATGGGTTAATTAAAGAGGGCTCTAGGGTCAAGACAATAATGGCTTATGTCATTGACAACAATTCCCTCGTTTCAAATACATTGACAAAAAGACATGATTAGTTGAACCTGACTAAGCAGTTGTCTCAAGGCTTTATTGGCAGGGCCAGGCTTCCGATTTCTCATTTTGGAGCTACGGTGATGCAGAGTTTTTGCTCTGTCACACTTTATATTTTGAATTGACAGTTGCTTGGTGAACTTCAGGTTTCAGCACATGTCTGCATCTTCTAAGACTGCTCCAGTTTGAGACAAAACCATAGAAAAGACAATATGAATGTGCTTTTATTTCTACTTTTATCCACCATTTTCTTTACTTGTGACCAAAGAACAAAGCTAATCCTCCCACTCTCCAAGTGAAAAATGGCCCATTGATTAGCCTGCTCGGTCATTAAATGGCATATTCAAGCACTGCACAATGACCATATGGGATCAAAGGTCACCAAAGGGCCGTGTTCATAGCAAGGTCCTCCTCCGAAAGGGCACAGAGACTCCCTTTATGATCCTTTGTTACATTTAAGGTGAACTCCAGTTAGTTTTCTATCACAGGGTTGAACTGAAATAGAAGGTGTTTCTTTTAGAGAAACAATTGTTTACAGAGTAACAGGAAGGAGGTGTAAAGGAGAAGATGTCAGGGACATAGAAGAATGGAATGAGACAAGAGATGAGGGAAGGGTGAGGAAAGGAAAGGAAAAGGCTGAGAGAATGAAGCCAATATGTGGAGAAAGATTTCCTGAGTGTCACTGCAGCCCCCATTCCTCCCCACTTCTTCTCCCAGAAAATTAAATATTGATCAATCTCACAGGCCTACTAACAATGAAGGAGATAAAGAAGAGTATTAAAGGAAATAAATAAATATACACTTGTATCACCTGTCCAAGCTGTAGGGGAGGAGGAGGTGGGAGGGGGGTGATTTCCAGGCCTGGGAAATGCAGGTCCATCCATCAGCCACACCCTGAACATGGAAAGGTCTCTGAGTAGAGGCTGCATGCTGGCTGGGGTCTTCTTTATCGTGTCTCTCCTTTGACAGTGAGCAAACAACTCCTCATCTCTGATCGACTTTATCGGTGAAGTTTCTGAGACTGCTCAGCCTTTTAAATAATTAACAAGGAGTACATTTCTATACTGCACCCGATGAGGGCTGTTCTTTTTCTTTTCCAGAGTAAGGGCTTAAACAGAAGGCTTTAAAACGTGAACTCAATGCGCAGTGAATCAAGATTACAGATTGAGGTGTCAAAAAATTTACATTCATGAAATAAACCTTTATTACTTTGAATGCACAAATTTACATTTATTTATTTTTGCCACTCACTCTTAGCATTCTTTGGGAATGCATATTAGCTGCAGTTTTCAAATGCAGCATTGGATGTTAACCCCTACTTTCCTTTGCTGCAGGCTAGGGTTGTGCATCTCTGGGTTGTGGCTGATATGATACATATCTTGATACACTGCCATTAATTCAATAAACATACACACACCGGGGG
>JAOXNZ010000054.1:22831791-22842785 GCA_028566095.1 Kryptolebias brasiliensis | reverse complement strand
ATTTTTAAAATAAAAGATAATTCAGATGCTTAGTTTGAAATTTGAAATAGTAGCTGTAGGAGAAGATGCCTGTTATTCTACCAGGAGGTTTTGGTTTGTCTTGATCATTTTATTTATTCTATTTTGTTTCAAATTTAATCCCTCAGTTTGACTGTCTGATGATTTTCTTAGGACTATTAGTTCTTATCTTATTTTCATTTTCACTCACCGTTTGAAAAGGTAAAGGCAAAAAACTACAGTCCTTGGGTATCACTTCTTTAGTGTTTCTAAACCTTGCATTTGCAGCCTTGTCGACAAGAAAATTGGTTGCACGCTTTTAAAAATGTAAAATAGCTACAAATGAAACATAATAAAAACTTCATGAATTCACTTTTTATAATCTAAGTTTTTATTTTCTTAAACTTTTATATTATAAACACAGAAATCAAGTGAGGCACTTTTTTTTTTTAATTCCATTTTTATGTTCACTTGGTGTAGCCCTCCCTTGTACAACCTCCACGTGAGAATAAACAGGGATTTTTGAAGTACACTGCATGAACACTATCCATACAAGGTGCTTCTTGGCCAGGTCTCTGATCCCTATTCATTACGTCAAAACGTGGAAGAGACATTTCTATTACCATGCCAGATGTCCAAATCAGCCGTGTTGTTTCAGTGCTTACTGCGCTCAGCCTCCCCAGTCCCACCGTTTATTTACGTAGGGGATCTGTGGCGGCTGGGCGGTAGTCCTGGCTAATTGTGAGCAGCTGTAATATCACAGGCCCATCATTAGGAGGGCAACGGCTTTGCACACGCATTCATAATCCACCCTGAAGTGGAATAACAGCAACGTCCGCCGTCCGCTACTGAATTACCAGATTGTTAGTGTGGCCTACTTTTTACACTTTGTTTATGAAAGACTAAACCGCTCAACATGATTAGCACCCACAACAGTGTGATGTTTCTCTGGGGGAAGCAGTCATGAGCAAAGGAGAGACCTAAAGTGGACCATCAGAGGGACTTACACAAGTCATCTGTGTGTGGACTGAGAAAGAAGAGACTCCACTGAAACTGTACACAGAGAAGTTACATGATCTATCACAGAGGATTTAACATGTATATAAATGACTAAACTGTATCTTTATCACCTGTCACTGAAAACTATAATGTTTTGTCATGAGGTTGTGTGTGTGTGCATATGTTTGTTTGTCTTTAGTGTTAGCAATTTATCTCATGATCGACAGGATGGATTTTAATGAAACTCTCACAAAGTAATAATTGGATGTACATCAACAACTGTTTCACTTTTGGAGTTAATCCAGTTTACATTGCCTGCCACAGCTAATTGACCTTAGCAAACACAAAATGTCTATAACTGAGTGTCAGCCTCATCACATACTTTGAATGCAACACATTGCGCAACAACTTTGCTTAAAACTTTAGCTGGAGTCAACCAACAGTCAATCCCATTGCCACCAGAGCTAACTGAACTTCCAATTAGTTTTACATGTATTGAGTTAATTTTAAAATGTTAGTAGGTATGAGTCATTCACAGCATATACTTTGAGTGCTAACAAAGTCCATAATTTCCCAACAAAACATCTTAGTTTAAAACTTTAAATCAGTTAAAGATTGTCTAAATTAAAAAAAAAACTTTCAGTAAATATACAACTTGTCTTATGATTATTTAAACTCAAATGTAAGATTTTAACAAGAAATCTAAGGCATATGACTTGTAGGAACACATAAAGACCATAATAACCGTAAAAACACCACTCCTAGAAGTCTTGGCTGTTTATAGTTCAAAACTGAGGATAGAATGATGAAATATAGACAAACAATGTCAGAAAAACCTTCAATTCATTTACTGTTTACTAGAGCATTGGCAGACTGCTTCGGTTGCCCTTTTTGTCATATCTCCTTGTTGATATTTGAATTTGTCAGTGTAAGTCAGGACTCAAGAATGTTTTCATAATCTGGTTTTATTATAAGCAACACTGGCCAGTGTTGAAAAATGAAGCTGAAAAGACAACAACGCCACCGCCGTGGCCATTCGCTTGGTCAGAAGTGGACCACACACAGTGTTTCAGTAAAGCTGTGCATAAAGTAGATATTAGAATACAAGCAAACTACAAACAAGCCTGACCAGACGCTCAGTGTGCTTTCTGTCCATGTTTTGATTTGAATAAACAACGCTATTATTGCGATAGCGTGATTGCAGACGCTGCTTTTGAATATGGCTCTTTGGTGTTGCATGTAGACAAAAACAAACTCTGGTTTGTGGAAAATCAGAAGAAGCACATCCTGTAGTTTAAAATGTGCTTTTTCAAATGCTTTCTGTTTGTGTGTGTGTGAGGCAGACACACACGGGGTAAGAGACAGTGGGGCAACAAAATGAAAAGGTTCTTGTTGCAAACATTTAGAGAAACCTATTTATGTTTATTTATGACGAAGTTGGTCAAGTCTTCTAAAGTTTTGAGTTTCTTTCCATTTTATGTTACAGCGCTTCCAAATTTCTTGTGCAATGTCACACTGAGGAATCACCTCACTCTTTCTGCTACTCAGAATATCTTCCTCTTGTTAAGGTTAAGGAGATACAGGGTTATTTCAAGATGACTCTTCTCCATTTTCATGCACGTGCAGATTATCATCTCTATCTAGCATCCTGATCTCAAACCAGCCCTCTCATTACTGGATCTCTGCTTAGAAGAAGCAGCATCAATATTAGATGATAATAACGGGAAGAGAAAAGGCCACTCATAAGCTTACAGTTTCCCTACGCTTCATCACAGCACATTGTGCCCAACATGATCCACGCAACATGAGAACATAAGAGTCATGACAAACCAACTGTTTGTTTATTACAATACAGGCCTGTATACAGTTAATTAAACCACACCCAGCCTTTTACAATGTGAATGTGCATTTTGTTTTCTTTTGTCAGATAAAGACCACACTCTGTATCACAAAACTGTTAGGTGTACATTTTATGTAATGCAGTCAATGGGAATGAGGTCAGGGCCCTCTTTTGGCCATACCAAATTCATCAAACTGTCTCTTTATAGTCCTTACTTTTTGCACTGGGGCACAGACATGTTAAAGTAGAAGAGGGCCTTCCTCAAAGTGTTGCCACAGAGTTGGAGGGATAACTTTGTTCAAAATGTTTCGGTGTGCCGATCAAAGCATTTAGCCTGACAGAAGTGTCCTTTTGTCTATATAAGTGTTTAGTCTCAGAATTACAGACAACCTTCATCGTGCAATCAGCTGATGTGCTGAAACAATTTTACAAAAGAAAGTTCTAGGCCAAAAAAAAATCACAAAATAGATAACTAACTAGATAGATAAATAGAAAGATACTTAGCTAGCTAACTAGCTGGGTATTAAACATTTAGCTAGATTAAAACTTTACTTCACTTTGTTGCCTGTATGTCATCTCTACTTTATTTCAAAATAGTTTTTTCTTCTCTTGTGCACAAAACATTCGACTTAAAATTCAACTCAAAGTAAAACATATAAAAAAAAAATGGAAAATTTCAAAACTCACATTTTCATTGCTGGAAGTTTGTTGTGGCTTTATTCAGTCAGTGAGAGGCTTTAGATCAGGATGCAAATCAATCCTCTGTAGAAGTAATAATGTCACAGAAATCATAAAGTGATGTGTGACAAAGCTTTTCCTGAGCATTAGAATTTTGTTTGTGTTCAAATGATGCACATTAAGGAGGAACCATAGAAACCACAGGGTCCGCCACATGATGCAACGAAGGAGGAACCATGGAAACCATGGAGTATTCCATGCTGCTTTTACACATGTGGACAAAATGTTTGAGGAAAGTTTAATGTTTCTCTAAAGCTGTGAGCAATGTCTGTTCATAAAGGTATGCATCTTTTCTCATACTTTTATCAAGCTTTATTATTATTTTATTTAGTTCTTATTGAACTTTTGCATTTTTGAACAAACAGGTTCAGTACACACACATCACAGCAGGGTTTCATTTATTGAATATCATGCTAGTGTTGCCAACAATACCTTAAAATAAGGAACTGACCTGTATTTGAATCAAAAAGATGCAAATGTGCAAATGTAATTGCAGATGATAAAAAACAGAATTTTAACCCATAATTTGAAAAAGAAAAAATCTCCCTCGAGCTGTTAATTATGCCTCTTATCAATCCAAAGAATCCATCACTCATTGGTCTAATGTCACAAGTTGGTGACTTATGACCAAGAAAACACTTTTTGTATAGAGAAAGAAACTGAATGATACAGAATTATTATTTTCATAACTGCTACTTAGAAACACTTTGTTTAACCTGCTTTCAAGTAATACGTAGTACTTCAACGTCATTTAAAGTGACAGTAGCACGAAATTGATTAATTAGGTAGCCTCTAATATCTGACGCAAATACTTCTCTGGGCATTTGTTGACAAACTGCAACATTTATCACAATTAGTGTCTTAATTATCTCTTTTTTGATATGTGAAATATTGGACGTTGAAGACAGAAGGGAGGCTTTTTCTTTAAAATTTTTATACTGAAAGTATTAATGTTGCTGTTTTATTTTTGTTGTTGCTGTTTTCAAATATTGATTAAATTTTTTTGGTCAGACAAAAATTTAAATATCTCCAATTCCTTAAATCTTCAAAATACAAATCGACCAAATCCTTGTTTAATTCTGTAAGTTGTCATAAATGGGCCTGCATATGTTTGGTAAATGGTCAAAGTTAGTTTATTTTTTTCCATAAAGTTACACTTAGTATAGGTGTCTTAAAATTAGGTTATCTAAAACCAGTCCACTTTGTTCTGCACCATTCCTTATTTTAAATTCTGAAAGTTAGCAACCACAAGCAAACTTGAGATAGCCTTCAGCAAAGATAATTTTTGGTTTATTCAAGTTGAAATATAATGAGATTTTTGGATTATTTTGCCACTAAAATGCAACTAAAGTCTTACATTGTTTAAAATATAACTGTATCATGTAAACAACTGATCTGCTGAAACATTTTTACAAAAGACAGTTCTGGGACAAAAAAAAACACAAGTTAAAAAGCTAGCAAGGTAGATAAATAGCTAAAGAGATACCTGGCTAGCTAGCCAGGTATTACGCATCTAGCTAGATTACACATTAACTTTACTTCACTTTGTTGTCTGTGCATGATAATTCAACAGAGTTTTTATTTTGTTGTGCTCAAAATATCAATTAACTTCAAGAGTCAATGAGAGGCTTTACAGTAAAACATAGACAACTATGAAATTTCAAAGTGCTTGAGACTCGCATTTTCATTGCTGGAAGTTTGTTGTGGCTTTATTCAGTCAATGAGAGGCTTTAGATCAGGATGCAAATCAATCCTCTGTAGAAGTAATAATGTCACAAAAATCATAAAGTGATGTGTGACAAAGCCTTTTTGAGCATTAGAATTTTGTTTGTGTTCAAATGATACAGTTATTCAAATGATGCAACGAAGGAGGAACCATGGAAACCAAGGAGGATTCCATGCTGCTTTTTACACATGTCGACAAAATGTTTGTCGACATGACCTTTGTCAACAAAACAAAGGTCTTATGTCTCGCCTCTGTGATAGTAAGTCGTATCAAATTACCAGAAGTTCTGACCAGTATCTGTTCATAAAGATATGCATCTTTATCATTCTTTCATTCAATCTCAGTTTTTTTTTTTTATATTGTCATTACGTCTTTACATTCTGAGCAACTAATGCACACATTTCATTTAATAAATATTAAGACACAAAACAAACTTGAGACAGTTTTTCAGATTTTTTTATTTTGCTGCCAATACGCAACTGAAGTCTTACAAAATCTAGCTGTCAGAACAGACAACTTTTATCATGTAGTCAACCAATCAAATTTAGATTTGTAGCCAATGGGTGTTTTTGTTGGACTTTCTGTCTAGGGTTAATGTTGACCTGGTGGCTTATTTACAAAGGAGGTGGTGTTAGAGGTGATCCTCCTTTGCCTGGTGCCCTTTTAAAGACAACCACTACATTAAAAAAATGAACTTTGTTAAAAAAAAAGGGAAAAAAAGCCACTCAACTTCTAAACATTTGAAGCTCTTTCAACATTATTGATGTCATGCTGACTCAGGGGCTGTCCACACAGGAACAGTGTTTTGTGAATACACAAAATTTCAGCCTTGTGTCTACATGAAAATTACGTTTTAGGAGCCCTGAAACCGTATAAGTTCCAGAGTGAAATTTTTTTTTAAATGTCAGCCTTGCATTTTTGCTGAGACAGTCAACCTTTTTAAATCAATGATGTCATGGCCTGCCTCTAATTTTAACCTACAACTCCAAGCGCATCGGATTAACAACAACAATAAAGGCAGATAACATGCTTGCGTTTGTGCACGCCTTGTTTCCTGTTTGTGGTGTATTTTTGTAGCAACGTTACAGCACCACATACAGGCCTGGTATAGCATTTTGAGCTTTTTTCTGTGTTTTTGTGTGCATGAGGACATTTCTGGAAACAATGCGTGTTTTTTAGTTTGTTTGTTTTCTAACAACAAATAAGATAGTTTTGGATAGTTTCCAGTTGGATACGTGTGGGGGAATTTTCCTGCCATAAGTCGAGAGCACACATTTTCAGTTTGAAAGCATTTCATCTCTTTGTTCTCAAAACTTGTAATGCTTGCACTCAAAATTGAAATTGAAAATGTAAGCACAAGTATTACAGGTTTTGAGAACAAAGACATGAAATCCTGCTTTCAAACTGAAAATGTGTGCTCTCGACTTATGGCAGGAAAATTCCCACATAGATACGTTCTTGGATATGCCCAGGCTAACGAGATCTGTGTCAAATGTGTGAGAACCAGGACATTCTGACTAGAAATGGGCTTCTGGAACAAGACATATAGTCTCTATGCAGAGAAAACAAATCCGTGGGTACATGGCAATTCACTATTAAGACTGACTAATGTCAAACCTCTTTTGGTTCTTTAGGAAAAGTTGAAATTTTCTTTTTGGGCCATGCATTTCATATTTCAGAACACTGTTGTCATTTCCACTAGGAGCAAAGTTTTTACTGAACAAAAAGGTGTTACAATGCTGTCTAAATTTTTTTGACAGTAGTTTAATCTCAGTGCTAACAGTTTGTACCCAGTGTATCTGTGTTGAGAACACACAACCACATTCAGTAAATGTACTGTAAGGTCCTGAGAATTTAAGTGCAAATAAACCAGTTATCAATGTTTCTGTGTAAAATAGCAACATTGTTTTCATCAAATTCCTGCAATGACTCAGAGCACACCTGCTTAATTCTTTTATCTTCGCAACAGCAGTTGCAGTTTTCTTTTTATGCAAGATATTGAAATAATACAAGTAACAACTTGACTTTGGCATAACATTTTCATTATTCTTCTCCACTTTCATAAGTTGCTCTGCCTCCGTCTGTGTTCTCAGAATGCGAAGACAGAGTTCTCTGGCTGGTTTCTCCAGAGACAGATCAAGGTCAGGCCAGGAGCTGTAGAAAGCTGTGGGATAGTGTGTGTGTGTGTGTAGTTTGTGTGTTTGTGTGAATGCTGTATGTGTGTTGGGGCTGGGGGAGGTAGACGGTGAGAGGGATGCCTCAGGACCCTGACGGCTCCGGTTGCCTGAGCCATGACCGCCGGGGTGGAGGAGGCTAGCCGCAGATCGATTGTCGTGGAGCTTGGTCCCTGCAGTAGAGGAGCGATTGAATGCAGCTCGCTGGGACTGAATGACATAAGCCCAGACGTCTAAGTGTCCCATTAGCAAGACAGTCGTCCATGTCCTGGTATCGCCCCCTCCCCATCTCCCAACTCACCACTGCTGAAACTGGCATCATATGGAAACAGCTCAGGTGTTCCCATCAATTGCTTGAGGCTGACATCAACACAGAGGACAGCAGCTGATACTGAGCCAGTAACAACTCTGCATGTGGCACTTCTGATCCTTCATATGTAACCACAGCAATTATATCTTTATGACCTTTGCAAATCATCTCGAGAAGCTGACACTCCAAGTGAATATGTGCATGTGTGTGTTTACATGCATGAGCGTATTTGTGGACGGGTGCGCTTTCTCCACATTAAGTTCACAAGACGACACATGGCGGTCAGACTGTTGCGGACAAATTCTAAACACATAAGAAATGATGACAAAACAGGCGAGGCCACACACAGAGACTGCTGTGACACAGCCTGCTGGCTGCAAACATGGAGGCAGAGCCAAGCTCAGCCAGCCGCTCACATGTTCTGTTACTTTCCTGTCCTCAGCAAATAACATATTTACATCTCCTCAAAATCAGACCACATGGAATATCCTTTACTTAATTTTCATTCGAACATTTAATATAACATTGTCATAAATGTTGTGTGAAGCAAGGGATATAAACTTCAACTTGCCTAAATTAATAAAAATGGAAGAACTTTGATTAAGGATCCCATCAATTCCCCATAAATAACTTTGTATGCTCTCAGGATACAGTTTTTAGGTATACCACTGAATTATAGCAATATTAGTTTTAATTTAGTTATTATTACTTGACTTCTTTTTATGATTTGCATACTTAATTTTAATTTTCTTTACTTGCATTTTATTGCAAAACAAAATAATAAATATGACAAACCTTAAGGTTGTTTTACCTGCCTACAAAAGCCATCACTTCCAGGGGAGCTGTCCTAGAGCACCACAAATGCTCTTATCAAATGAAAGCATTCCTTGAAGGAATGCATATTGCCCAACCCCTTGCATGCCTGAAGTTTTAAATAAAGGTTTTGCATGATCTGTTCATGCTTGGAGTATGTGTTGGGGATGACTCTCAGCTACTGCTACACCAGATTTTAGCTCAATATCTGTACTTTCTGAGCTATAGGTATTTTCGAGTGTGCTAAGGCTGATAAGCTGTGACAGCCATTTTGAATTAGATTGACTCCAAAAGTCAATCAGTTGTATAGGCACACCAAATGATTACTTTCTGAGTGTTTCATTAAAATCTGTCGACTGATGTTGAGATAGCGTGCTAACAGACAAACACACACAAACTTAGGCAATTGCATGATCACCTGCCAGTCATGACAGTGGATGATAAAAATGTAACTATTCCAAAGATTAAAATTTATTTACAGATTGTGAAATTCGTTTTTCTATTGTTTCTTATGTTGTCTGAAGTACTGATAAGTAGTAAGCGTCTTACTTGCAGTAGACAAGTCCATCAAGCATGGAGGAATTTTGAATGCTCACCAAATGAAAACCATAGAAAATTGACTTTAGACTTTCACTATCTAAAACAACTCAAACCTCAGCCGTTTCATCACCTTATTTTCACTTTGCCAGTATTTTCTTAATGGAAGGATGTCTTTTTGTATGTGTCACTGCATGTTGCACAATGTACTGTCCCTGATCTGTTGTATCTGACAGTTCTAATGGTCTAATCCCAAACTACCAACAGCAACAAATCACACATCAGTGAAATCAGATTAATCTAAACCAGGGATATGTGCAGTTCACAGCTATACTGTGCATGCAATTATTCTTAGAAATCAAAACTGACATTTTTACAATGAAATGTGTGACCTATAGTATTGTCATAAAACATGGCATGAGGCACAACCTGAAGTAAAATACAATATCACAAAATAATGAATGAAAAAAAGAGTAACTATGCTGTCAAACAATGAGTCCTTAACTTTTACTGGTTGTCTTCACAAGCTTTAGGCAAAATCTCATTTCTTACTCCTACCCCTACCCCTTGGTCCTTATTTTAGTCACAAGGAGTATGGGTTAAAACAATCTATTACAAAATGGGATAACCCTTGAAGAAGATGATACGCCATAATTGTCACCAATTTATTTTACATAAACAAACATAATGTCAGTATGCCCATACACACATGTAGTTATTTAGCCTGCAACAGAATTCTTAATGATTGTTAAGGAAGGTCAACAAGATTACTAAATACAAACTACTATAATACATAAGACATACTTGTGACGATAACATTTTATAACAGAAAGATACATAGCTGTTTTTGCTATTTTTAAAGCCTGTTGATCTGTCCATAATATTAATAATGAAAGTAGACATTACAATAGTGACAATAACATTTAACAAAATAAATATTTTAATCTTTGAGGTTCTTTGATAGTGCAGCTCATAGTCATTTGTTTAAAGTGCAGTTTGAGAAAGTTAATTTAAGCAATTCAGGTAACATCTGAAATAAAAATCACACTATATAGCAACATGAGAATGAAAGTTTTGTATAAATTAAGGGCAGTATGGTGCTACAGGTTTTTTTATTTATTAGTAATGATGTGACTTACGAAGAAAATGAATTAGTATAGGAAATGCTCTGTTGCTTTGCCTCCCGTGTGGCCAAAGGTGACAGCAGTAAACGAAACTTCTCCTGTTTTTCCTTTCCACTCGCTGCTCTCTGTCATACAATCACATCTAGTCTCAACTTTAAAGCTTTTTAAACATCTACAGTTATATATATATTTTATATTTATATATGAAACCCATTGCACCAAGCAGTGTCATTGAATAAAAACTACATGCCTGGACAGAAATAGGGACTTTTCAGCAAGCAAAATAAGGTCCAAATCTAAATTGTATAAACAAAAAAATATGCCATAGAGCATGAACTCCAAACCTCCAAGCAACTGTGAACACTAAAATAGATTTAGAGAGCTCTGAACTTTATGAGCAGATGTCCAGGAAGTTATTGTTTTTAGTCATTTGGAGGTTCAGAGATGACTGTGAAGACATATACCGTTTGGAGAGCTGCCAAGCATACACAGTGTGTTTAGAGAATGAAAGCAAGTACTATTTTGGATCAATTTTAATGTATAAAAAACATTTATCCATCCATTGGTGGGAACATTTACTTCAGACAAGTCAAACTGAAAGTGATAAAAGCAGTTGTAGAATGTGCAGCAACTCAAACACAACTTAGAGGTGCATGTGTTTTACTTGAGAATTTTATTTGGTGGTCGCAAAGAAAATGGCAAAAGCTTACAGCACCTGGTATTCCAAGGCTGTCTC
>JAOXNZ010000054.1:22742743-22758315 GCA_028566095.1 Kryptolebias brasiliensis | reverse complement strand
ATGCTGTAAACTTTTATTGTTCTTGTTGCATTAAAAGACTCAGATTTAACAGTGTTGCTTATAGAAATATATATATTTGGTTTTTTTTTTCATTTCCCGTGTGTTTTCTGCTCAAAATAACTCCTTCCACTCTGCACCACAAATATGACATTTGTGCCTGGTTAAAATCCCCGACCACACCGAGTGACTTCAAAACTGAACTCGTAAATGTAATTTTCTATGACGCATGTCAGGCCCTCAGTGTTTGAGCTTCTGATCCTAATATAACCCCACTGTGGAGAGCAACAGAGGCGTGTTGTCAGCCAGCTGACCCTTGAAGTAGCCTGATGAAGGGCAGGGGGGAGGAGGGGGAGGAGGGGGTGAAGGCTGGAAGGGAAACTTGGGCCAAGGTCAAGATAGCTAATTTGTTTCCTGCGTCCCCCTGCCTTCCCTGAGAGGCAGACCACACACTTCCCATACATGGGGGGCTTTAATGTGGTTAAGGGTACATAACACAGGGCGGAGGTCATCTGCTGCTGGGTCCCGTGTCATGCAGGAAGCAACAATCTGTTTTTAGTTTTTTTTTCGTGCTCTAAATGAATATTACACATAAGCAAGAGCGGTATTTAAGACAAACCTTATAGAAAGAACCATATTTAAGCTGTTTCTCTCATTAGCTTATAAAATGATATACAAAGTGAATCAAATAAAATTCTATTAAAAGATGCCTCACCGAAACATAAACTAAAGTCATGTTTTTCAATAAAATATTCTAAAAATGACAACTAATATTAAGAAAGAACAGAAACTATATAAAAAAAACATATTGACAGAGTTTTATACTAATGAATTAAGCTGTTATGAGTCAGGTTCAACCAGTCAGTCCTTTTGCCAACAGATCTCTGCTCACTTTAAACTCAGAAAAATATAAAGAATCAAACAAAATCACATTATCAAGATAAAACTGTTCTCAGCTTTGAGAAATGCAGCACCTTCACAAGAAGTCAACAGACTGCAACTGACTGAGCGCATGTATAAGTATTGCTAATCATTACTATCATTATTATGTCGTGGATAGCAAATGAGTGCACAATGATCAACAATTTCATTTTTTCTTGAACATTATAAAGCTTTTTAGATTGAGAATTATCACCAAACTTGTACTTAAATAGATACATAACAAAACTGGTGTTTTTTATGCTGACAATCCACTACATATTCTGCTGGGTTAGCATTTTTCATCCACATGCAAATGGCATTACTGGTGAGAGAAACTGAGAATTTTTAAAAAATGCTTTCCAAAACTGAAAGTCTTCTTTTTGATCTGTTTGTGTAGACAAGAAATATGGAGCTTTTCAGAAGCTGTAGCAGCACATTTTGTGCATGCTCACTAATACTTTGTGCCCTAGAAAACAAAACAATAGAGCTGCTTTCGCTGTGGTGGTGTGGCATGAGTGTTTCAGCAATTTTGTTAGAAGTTTGTGAACGGACAAAAACACATCAACAGTTAAAAAAAACAAAAAAGCTGTTTAAAAAATATACAGAGTAGTGTAGGTGAGGCCTTAATAGGCTAACCTGAACATTTATAGATTTCATACATTTTAATAAAATGTGGTAGAGTTAAAATATGAAGCTAGCAGAGATACAGGCCACTTGCTGGATATATGACTTGTCTATTCCTATGTCTGGGGTTGTGTGTGTGTGTGTGAGAGAGTTTTCTAATTTTCACTTTGCAAGTCCCCGCTCAAACTCACAACTCCTTTCCAAGTCTGTTTAGTGTTTAATATTATTGTCATTATTTGACTAATTGGACTGAATTTTATCATATTTTTGTGTTTTTTTTCCATACTTTTACATATTGAAGTTTGCCACTTCCCGCCGTCTCTCAGACATTTAATACGTGAAAAACTGCTTTGGCCGAGCAGCTGCACTGTCTTCTTTTAACAGTCAGAGTCACAGAGGAAATGAATGTATTAGCCACCTCAAGGGCACACATGTTTCCTCTGTTGATCCTGTAAAGCAGCAGTTAATCAGCGTCTGCATAAGGATTTAGCTTTCAGTGGGGAAAAGCCATCAGCCATGGGGAAAAAAAAGCTTACATTACCATGTTGCCATATTTGACAAAGACCAGCCTGAGTTTTTCGTAGTGCAGAATCGTTTATATGTTTGGAAAATGAATATTCATTCATTTACAAAAGGAACACAGGGAAGTTGTGATTTTAATTGACTTTATAAAAACAGCAAACAATCAGCGACGAGTTGGTCAAGTCTGCTGTGGCTGAGTAACAGATTGACGGCCTCAAAGTGACCAAAGAGATCACTTCTTCTTGTGTTTAATTAGCACCTGTGAGCTGTTTCCCATTAACACCGGGCACATTAAAAATCCCTCTGTTTTTTCTAATTAAGTAAAGTGGAAACAGATTAGATGGCTTCTTTGAACAAAGGTCAGTGATTGCACTTTGTCTCACCCCCCCGTGTTTGTTTGTTTGGCCGCTTTCAGGAGAGAGTGTGTCACTTCAGAACATCTCTTCACAATCAGTTTGGTTTTACAGAACAAGCTTTTCTCAACCTCCATCTCCTCTGAATCTTTTTTTTTTTTCCAGAATGTGATCAATAGATAAAGATGTGTTTCTCTGTCTATTGTCGCGTTTTTTCCCCCTTTGTATTCTCTTTCTTTGAGGAGCGAGTCTCTTAAAAGCAAAAACATTCTACTCCACAGGTGGGGAAGACAGGCCGATGTAATATGGATTTCTGCTGATATGATTATGAAAGACAGGGTCTGTCAGATTAAAGCCGAACTGATGAAAGATAGGCATCAATCAGCGTCGTCTCTGGAGGGGCCACGAGACATGACATGGTTGTCAAGAAGAAGGAATATGGTGACTCATCCCTCACTAATCTCTCTTTCCTGGCCAATTGATCTGACTTTCATATCCATTAGTCTGGCTTTCATAGCTGCTGTAATGAATGGCAAGACTACACATACTCTAAGACCAAGTGTGTTTCTAAGAGAGAAAGAAACAGGAAAGCAGTGATTCATATAGGTAACCCGGATGCCTCAGTGTGGTTACCTCCATGAATCCTTAGCAACATGAAGAAAAGTTTTGTTACACTATTGTTTACAAATGATTTCACTCTGAACGAGTAGAGGATACAGAATCTCTTCAACTTAAGAACAAAACTGTGGTTTAAGTAGAAATCTAAGTTGAAATAATCTACAGATAAAACAGTGGTTTTGAACTGCAGTCCTTTTTTTTTCCTTTTCTATTTAACATAGGTATTTAGGTTTGTTTTTTTTGTTTTGTTTTTACAAAATGTTATTTCATGATGTATTAAGTTATTCTGTAAAATCACTTAGTAGGTCAGTGATTCTTGGCATATGAACCAGGGCCAAACTGAGTAGGTCATAAAATTACAAGTAAGGTAGGAGCCATGTTTCTGACACACAAATTTATATTAGAATTATTTCTTTTCTACCTAATTGGTAAGTTAAACTGCCTCATAGTTCAATAATCTGGAGTTAACATCCACAGGTTGTTGGTAAATGAGATAAGCAGGAGCTGCAGAGCAGGAGGATAAAGTAAAAACAATGTCAGCATCAAGGCACCGTCTGTACTACTCAAGGTATTTTTAAAATTGGAGATTTTCTGCTGCACTTGCACCTCTTGTTTTCACAAAAAGGAGTTTGTTGATAAGAAAAAAAGAGAATTTTGAAAACTTTTTTTGTGAATCCATGTAGAGTCAAACTACAGAGATTTTGATAAACAGATGTTGTCCATTGTTGCTTTTTGCCTAAGAAACTATAACAAGAAGAAATCTGTTTTTACCATGTTGTTTTTCTGAAGTCTGTCTCGGTTTGTCCTGTTCTTCTCAACATTAAAAGAACAGCGTGGCCATTTTGAACGGATGTTCTTTCAAATGGCTATCAACAGTTTTCAGCTGTGATATCAGACACAGAACATGCAGTAGGAAGAAAAAGGCAGAAGTCTTTCTTCAGGCTATTCCAGTTGATTAGCATAACCAGAGCCCCTTCAAAATAAATTTTCAGGCTTTTGAAACAACTTTTTCTCTAAAATGTCCTACTAGTGTCAAAGAATTCCACATTAGAAAATATTAAACCATTTAAACCATTTGTGTAAAATTGTTATTTAGTTTGTCACAGTTTTCTCAATTGAGCAACATAGTTTGGGAATGTCGATTTCTGGAGGCTGCTGACAGTATCGGTCCACCACAAAGTGTCAGCCCCAAGTGCCTTTAAACAGAAATCCACAATGTCTTGCAGATTTATTTATTTAGTATTTTACTTTTTTTTTTTAGTTTTCATTAAATGGACACAAGATCTCTTTTTTTCTGAGAATTTAACCACCTATAATCAGGTCTTTTAACAGCTTGTGAGCCTTAAAAGCAACACCTTTGTAAATGTGGGCAACATTTGAAGCGTTGTAAATTTGTAGTTTGAGCACAGCCCCAGTCAGGATAAATAAATCCTGACTAACTCAGATAATTTCCCCACAATAAGCTCTTAGCGCTCTGTTAACACACTTAAGGTTTCTGATTCACCTCTGTGGGAATTTTTATTTCCAATAAATTCTTCCAGCCTGAATAATATCTGCAGAACCCAATATAAAAAAGCACAAACAGACAAACATGTGAGTTATGCATGAGAAGAGGGCTGACAAAAGGAGTCAGACAGGAAGACGCAAACGACAGAATTTAATAAAGTTCAACAGGGCAGAAAGGACTGCACAAGCAGTGAATAGCGATTCTACTTTTCTTTCTGCTTTTCAACTTGTGCCTACTTAAACACTTTTAAGCCCCGTCCTTTTCTCTGCGGCTGCTTTTGCCAGGAGAGGACTAGTTGGACACAGAGGGAGATGATCATTCCGGTTTTATTTGAATGTTGACCAAGGATGGCCGCCATCTGTGTAAACTTATGCTATGACTCTCCAGCAGCAATAAATATCAAGACAGAGCTTCACTTTACAAAAAATTCACACGTTCCGCTTTTTCGCCTCTGCTCTCTTTTGTCATTGTTTGAGCTCTTAGGTTGGCAAAAACCGTTGCACTATATAATTTTCAGCAGATTTCTGTCCATTATTTCACGCCTTTATTGTGACATCCAGTGCTTTTGTTTTTCTTATTCCTCATCTTAAAGAGACGCTCCTCAGTCCTCTGAAGAACACAGCATACATTTATCTTCTGCTCTGTTTTTTTTTTTTTTTGTCACTTCCACTAAGGTCAGTCACACAAGGGGAGTGGTGAAAATGGGGTAGATGACATTGTTTTCAGTGATACAGACGTGTGGCTTAAAGACAAAAACTGCTGGTTGAATGTTGTCATGTCAATAAGCCATCGCTCGCACTGCTAACAATAAGTTAATGATTCCCCAGCAGTAATACATTTATGAATAGCGAAGTGTCTTCTTCAGCCCAGCGGGTGAGCCCATTAAAACAGAGCATGAACAAAATAATTGTGATTTGCAGATAAAATCCACTTCAGAATGGAACTCCAACTGAGGAATTGTTGAAAGAGCTGTAATTTTCCACTAAAATGTGACACACACTCACAGGAGCCCTGCTAATCAACTTGTGTGTGTGTGTTTTAAACTCTGCGTTTTGTGTTATACATGCGTTAAATAATAACAACAAAATTAAGGTACAATTTCTTTCATGTTTAAAATTCCTTTTTTTCAAAGCTGCATTTCCTTTTTTTTAATCAGGAGCAAAAACAATAATGTTTTTTTTTTACAGTTTGTGCATTTAATTCTGCTCTTTTAAAAATCTGAATTTTAACAATACATTTACATTTATTGGTGTTAAATTTATCAATAAAAGAATTTATATTTTTTGCTCAATAGCTGTAAATATTTGGAAAAAAATGATGTTAAGCATTTTGATAATGAAATATATATATATATATTTCTGCAATAAGCAACCGTCCCCTACTATATTATTGATAATAGATTCCTAAAAAACTGGGTAGGAGAAAATTCATTTACTAAATATTAATTTATTCATATTTATTCTTTGATCTGTCATAATTTTCTTTTGTGAATCCTGATTTTTGAATAACAAGTTAGCTGCTCTTTTAGTTACTGTTTCAAGTAAGTAAAGTTTTTTGTTTACCTCTGGAATGTTTCCAATTTCCTCACCCTGTGACCATTGATTAAAAAGTATTTTTCCTACATATTTTACATCTTCATAATGTTGAATTTTGTGGCAACCACAGCTGAATGTCTGCACTCGATGCTGAATGTTTAAAGTCTTTAAAACCATGGGAGAAAAGACAAAAAAGTGTGAATGAATAAGTATTCAAGTAAAAAAAAAAACAGAACAATTAAAACATAAGCTAAGAACCTGTGTGGTGTTCATAAAAGGCAAATAATTAAAGAACTTATTTTAAATTATTTCCAGAGACCCTTTTATGAGCTACAACATAGTGTTTCGACTATATTTCTGTTGTCATACAAAACAATCCCATAGATAATGCAATTGTATAGACATATAATGTTTTTTCACTAAAAAGGGGATTCTTAGACCTGTTGCCAAAACCTTCGCAAAAGCAAATGGATCTACTGAAGAAAGATTATTCTCTTTGGACCCAACCACACGAGGCTACTCTGGGTTTTTAAAGACAGAGATTCTCTGTTTCATTTGTACCTCCTGTCCACACACAGTGTTTGATGAGGAAAAATGGATATTTAGAAAAAAAAAAAACACTTTTAAAAGTGGAGATTTGAAAACAAAAAATAAAAAAAAATGTTTTTGCTGTATCTTTGTAGACTAAAGATACAGAGTTTTTTTGCAGTAGTAAAGTAAAGTAGCAACCTATTAGCAACAGCCTGGTTAATAACTGAGAGGAAACTGCAAATAAAAGACAAAAAAAAACAAGCTTTGGGAGAAACTTTAGCCAAGCTAGGTATGTTTTTTTTTTTGTTTGATATGTTGTTAATGCGCACGTTCTCGCCACCTAGTAGTATTGTTATTTTTGTTCAAATGTGTGGATGGAGAAATAAATAATATATTTTTAAAAAGCATCCATTTAAAAAATATCTATAGAAGTGTAGACGGAGCCTGTATCAGGAGTTTGCTTTTTTATTTTTCCTCTTTTTTTTATGTACATGATTCTCAGATGCTGTTCATCACTGTCAAGACATGCCAAGTTTACGTTAAAGAACTCTTTGGACAACATTGTGTTGGTACAAAAAAAATCTGAATAAACAACTTTAAAGGACCTTGAGAAACCTTGGAGAACTGTTGATCAAGACAATTTAAAAAGAAAACTGGCTCCTTAGAAGCAAAATTAGTACATGGCTTGAGACTTGTGTACAGTACTGTGACATTATTGGCTTCATCAAGTCACTCAGACATTGTTTATTTTGTGTTACATTTCTGCACAGTTTCATTAAAACTCCCTTAAAAAATGCAGGACAGACTCAGGCTCTGTTTGATATTCACCATTCATGTGAGACTGAGTTAAGAGAGCTGACACTAAAGTCTGTACTAAACTACTTTCTAATTTGTTTCTGACATGTAAAAGAAGACTTCTGGAAATGTTATGAATGATTAGTATCTTACCTGTTGTAGACAGACCTTTGAACAACCTCAGTTTGGAGGAAGATAGTTTAATTCTGACCAGACTGACTAGTCTGAGCAAGAGCCAAGGCTAAACTAGATTGGTACCGTCTTAAAAAGACTCTAGTCTTACATATTTTGTTGGTGTTTGTGTGAATGCTATTTTATAAACATTTTAAACTCCATCAGTTTCACATTACACGGTTATTTACATAAAACTGGTTATTTGCAGGCTTAAAACGCAGTTGGCTGTAACACTTAAGTTACACCCTGGGGACACTTCCTGTAGGAATATTATAATATTTCTGCTGAAATTACTTCTTGTAAGTTGTTGTCGTGGCCTGTAGGTATTTAGTTGAGAATTGGAAATGAAGAAGGAGCCATTCTGTACTGCTTTGGCCAAGTAATAAAATGTCTAGACACCAACTAACATAAATTTCCCTGAAGAATTAGTGTCATCAGTGTGAGAGCCGTGCCCTGTGCTCTGGTGTGCAGTCTGAAAAACTGTCTTTTAAAATCAATGCTCACCTTTCCTCTCTTCCTTTAATTGAACTTTGTGGCCTCCTGTTAAGACCTTTTGTCCTCAAGAACAATCATACCCTTAACTGTAATGAAGGTAAATCAAACTTTTGCAGACTACTTAAAGTGGGAAGATCTGATGGGATCTAGAAAACATGACTTTTTTTCTCCAAGTAGTTCATGTTTAGCAAGGAAACTTGTAAATCTAGTGTTTATGTAGTTTTTAAAAAAGGTGACTGTTGATGACATTGTTAATGGAAATGGCTCAAAGCTAACACCGGCTCCCAAATCAGGAGTTCTACATGCAGCAGCAGCAGCACCATGTGAGCTGATTTAGATAATGGCACTTTTTATTTATTTTACTTTCAACAATTGGCACTTTGGAGAGAGGTCCATGCAAAATGTCTCCATCTATCATGCTGGCTGTGTTTCCACTGCAGTGTTATTGACACAGTAAATTAAAGGAGACTCACATCAGGTACCTGAAGGATTCAAGTCATCAACAGTAAACTTCAAATCACAGCTCGGTCACAGTGGGTGAGTTTCTCTCTTGTTCTTTTATTTTTAAATTCACACTTTAATGTTTTTGTGCAACCACTCTCTGTAAGTACCTTCCTCCGTGTTATTTTCTGTACATCTAAAGAAACACATTTGTTGCCTGTCTAAAACAGCTTTATTTAACTCAAGGAGTGCATGTCTTCAGCATAAAAATTTCACAAGACAATGGAATTTTTAGTGATACAAAGGAGAAAATTCAGCTCTCTGCAACTCTGGCAGACTTTGCAGTAGAAACATCATTCTCAGTTTAAGTGATCACTGGGAATTGGACTTTGCATTTTTTTTATTAAGGGTTTATACACAATTACGACTTTAGATTTTATGATATATGGAGATTTTACCACAGAATGTTCAACCCAGAGTGTTACGATGTTACATTTATTTTTTGAGCTGTCTAAACTTTACAAAGTTTTTGCAGACATCTCTTCTTATTTTTGCAATCTTTACACTCCCTAGATAATTTATACATTAAAATGGAGGCATTTTTGTCTTCTTAATGCAGTTTTTCTCTCACTGCCATAGGACTTACAGTTTACTCTCAAACCCCCTAGAGTGTGCGCACCCAAGCTTCCATAGACTCCTGTTGCATCTGCGCTCCAAATTTTGTCTTCAAAACTGGCAGTGAGGGTCTTTTAAAAGACTGTACACATGTAAAAGATTTGCATTTGTGTAAATTCAGCCCATAAACTTTAGCTCAGCCATACCATCTAATACCATTGGTTTGCACATGTTTTTTTTTTCTTCTGAATGTGTAAACATTAGCATGGATTACCTGAGTTTAATCCAGTACCATTTTCTGTGTAAGATTTATAGGTTATAGTTTAAGTGTTATGACAAATATTCATGTATGAATTTCCAGTAGTGTACCAAAATATATAGAGATGACTGGAGTCTCAGTGTGAAGGGGAGATAATAGGCATAAAAAAAGTGGGAATGTTGTCACCATGTTTGTGCATTTATCTTAAGCAGAATATTGCAGCATTTCCAGCTTGAAACATAGTAGAGGCAGTAGGATATTTAGGACTGTAACTGTTCTGAGCTGCAGGGATGTCTGCGAGAGTTGGAAGGAAGAACTACTTTTATGTCCGGGCCCGGATCCTCCACATGGCACAACAAACTACCCAGGTTGCCATGGCTATGAGAGTGTTTGAGAGCATATTAATCATGAGGATTTAGGTTTCCTTCTCTTGTTCAAAAAAAGACTCAAAATCTCTTCTTTATGAAGCTGATAAATCAGCCTCTGTGTGTAAATCGTGGGAAAAGATTTCAGGAGCTTATGTTTGAGGAAAACAACATACATTGTTCTTTGAAAAATACTAACATTTCTGATGTAAAATGTAGATTTTTTCTCTCCTCAAGAAACACTCAAGATGAACTTTTACTACTCCCTACATTTATATACATAAGCTTATGGGCTGCAGGTTTTGTAGCTAGACTTATTTTGAGAAAACTTTGCTTTTTGTGCTCACACATTTTACCTACAACAGACAGGCAGCTGATAATAATGAGATCATGCATAAATAAGTTTCACTCTTTCTGTTGTGCCCCTTTTTCACTGGCAATTTTTTCCCTCTTTGTCTTTGGTCAAAGACGGCAGATTGATGACATTGTGACAGAGTGACATTGCATTCTGGGAAGCCGGGGCTGTGGCTATAAATCCATGTCGCTTCAGCTTCACAATGGCCTACTGTCTAGCCATCAGAGGGCTGGGAGGTTGTTACTGCAACACCCTGTTGAGCTGCTATACTTTGACCATTATGCTTACTAGAGTTGAAGAAACGGTAAAATGAAGGCAGCAGGGGTAAATAGTCAGGATACTGATTAATTATGAAAAACTAATAGAATTAAAACGAGGAAGGGGACAGAGTGACTTCTTTGGTAAAAGGAAATTTCCCACACTCTGTGGACGCCGAGCTTCTTTTCAGGCAGATCTGTCAATTCTGCTGTATTAGAAAGCAAATAAAACAGTTGGACAAATAAACCCTCCAAGTTCCTCACTGACCTCGGAGAACCAGCTGTTCTGTGAGAGCAGCTCCCTGAACCCTCCCTCTATAGAGTGGTGTTAGTTATGTGAGGTTAGTTGTCTGAGCTCATGAGTATGACTGTTTTTGATCAAACCACACACGTTTGTGTGCAATCACAGCAAATGAGTGCCACTATGCAATTCATTTTATTTAAGAAAACAAAGTTGCAGCAATGTATTTGTTTGTCTGCTTTATCACTCATTAAAAATGATTAATCATCTTTATCACCAGAATAAATGTCAAATTTCTGGTTAAGTAATGCTGAACCTGAGTTTCAGAGGCACTGCTTAAGTAAAATAAAAAGATGTTCATCAGCTTTATCACTAGAATCAAAGTCTATCTTAAGGCTGAGCTTCAGTTTTCAGAAATGCTCCTTAAATTTAAACATAAAGAAAAAAATATTCTGTTGAACAAAAAATAATACAAAAATTTAGAAAACATCAGCAAATTAAACAAACAAAGACTAAAAATGAGCATCCACAAGCTCACCAGTAAGCAGTTATAGAAATTATTACTAAAACAAAAACAAACAGAACACTACTGTAATAATGTGCATCTACAGACAGTAGTACTGCTTTATGTTAATATTTGCATGGGACGTGTAAAAATAAAGTCTTCAGGCTGAAGCACATTAATAGTATTTATCAGATTATGAGAAATATTATATAATATGAGAAAGACTATAGAGGAAAAAAAAGCAAGAGTGGCAAAGAAATGTTTTTGGCTGTTGGCCAAACACCATCATCTTCATAGGCTTCACTTTTCTGAGGTAATTATTACAGTTGCTGGTGTTTGTAAGAATTATGCACCAAATAGTTGATTAAACTAGCAAATGTATAACCATTATCAAAGTGTTGGACCAGTGAAAACAAACCAAAATAATTGTTCTTGTGTGCATTTATTTTAGTTTGTTCATTATATTTTGTTAATTAAAAAGATGTAGTTTTATGCATCAAATATGACTTGAACTAATAGACGCATCATTATTTGTGCTTTTTTTTTTATTAAATGGTGCCATTCATATTTCCAACGGTATGACTTAAACAGTAATAAAGTGAATCTAATAAACCACTCTTGACATTGTGTGGTATCATCCAAGCAACATAGATGCTTGTGAGTCAAATGCTGACCCTACTCATGATCAATCTGCATAAAAATATCGCAATTTGGGCCTAAAATTGTGGAGTAGAAACTGAAAATTGCAAGTAAAACTGAAGTGTCGTGATTATCAGAGGTTTGGTCACAATGAACCAGAAAAACCTGCTTGGAGTTAGAATGTCTGCCAATGATGTGTAAACAACTTAAAAACTTTGGTATAGTTTTGTTTTCCCAAGACTGTATTAGGCACCATAAAATCCTCTGTTTCAGCTGGTGTCAGAAATAATCTGCTCCACCAAAAATGATCAGAGTGAATCAATAGAGGTAGAAAGAAATTGTGTTTGTGTGAGTTTGTTGGTGTGGTTTATTATGACAAAAATTCAGTAAAGGCAGTAAATTCTGTGCATACTTATACTTAACGAACATGTTTATCCTTATAATGAATGGGCATATTACCCAAATGGAAAATGTTTTGTTCCTATTTGATCACCACAGAGGCTCTTGGTAAATTTGGCTCCTTAATGGGAGCCATACCTCAACGACTAAGTCTCTCAAACTTTTTCCCTCTTATTCTTCACTCGCCAAGTAAAGCCGAGCTCAAAGCAGCTCTTACTGTACGCCCTCCTCCTGTGTGATCAGGCCTGCAACACTTGTCATCTCCCTGGTGGCAGCTTAGATTCTCCAATTTTAGGTTAATTAATCAAAAATGATTTCTTTTCTCATTAGCCATGCAGTTGGTTTGCAATCTGCAAAATCAATGTCTTACAGATGTTTCCCTGGGTTTTGTTTTTCAAGCCGGTGCTGATTTTTATTGGGTATAGATTTAAGAGGGTGCTGGGGGATTGAAAGTTAACTCAGCCACACAAAATCGCACACGTGCGCCCACAGACACACTAAATGCATATTGTAAATAGTTGCACGGTCAAACACACACAAAACACTTTGGCTGCTTCTTACTTCCAGTAGCAGGAATATTAGAAGTTTTGAACAGAATCTTTTCATCTCAATGACCACACACGGCAGATCTTTCTTTCACCATTTTGGTTTGCTTGTAACCAGGTGATTGTTGCCAAACCCAAGGGGTTGAGCCACACACACACTCTCTCTGGGTAGCACTCTTTAATCACGTAACAGCTTCTTGTTCTAGTTCCTGTTGGTTGTAAACAAATGTAATGTTGCATTTCCTGCAGTCTAGACAGAACAACAAACCTGGCAGAGGCGAAGAGGGGAGCAGCGGTGGTTGCTAAGGAGTGGCTGGCACAAGTCGCCACGCCAGGGTATGAAGTATAAACGAAATAACATGGAGGTGGATATAAAGGAGATGTTGGGGGTCATCTTAGGTCTCATTTTACATTTGGATTGTTAAGGCAGCTTAGAAACCTTGCATTAAAGTTTGTTGTGTTGTGATTTATGCCTTGAGTTGCTACAGAGACAACTGACAATTATGGAGAAGTATGAATTTTGATCCCTACTATTTATAATCCCATCAATGAAAACATAACAACTTTAATTGTTTAGCTGTCAAACATATAAAGTACAGGCCCATGAATGAATACTCAAAGAACATAAAAGCATAATTAATTTAGATTTGCATATTGGATGATAAAAGTTTCTGAAATTCTGATCAAAAAGGACTTTTCTTGACTTAAACCTTGTACATGGAATATTTTCTGAATAATTAACATAAAACAGCAGTTTTTCAGAGAAAGAAATCTCTTGGTGTAGTAAGTGACTGTTTAGTCACAGAAGATGCAAAGTAAAAAAAAAAATCAGTCAATTCAATCAATAATTTTACAAAAGCATACAAATAATATAACTGCACCATTGTACAAACTCACTGAAAAAACTGTAAATTTGCAGGCATTTTGATTTTTTTTTTTAAAGACCTCAAAAAAATCAAGCAAAAATCTGAAAACTACTTTATGAAACAGAATACACACCGCACTGCTGTTTAAATCGGTACTATTTAGTTTTTGACCAATCATCAAACCTGTTATTCCCTGTGTAAAAACTATTCCTCCACCTAAACTTTTTGGATCCTCCAGTGTGCCCACTGTGCCATCTGTGACACAGTTGTTCTGTTTTTTGTAGCATATGGTTGCGTGTTTGTATTTGTGTGTGTGGATGTGTGTGGGTGCGTGTGCGTGTTTGTGCCTGCATTTCTACTTGTGTACAGCACTCCCCTCCCACCGTTCCACTCAACTACACAGGAAAAAGAAGATGAAGCAGAGGAGCAAAGGAGCCCAAACAGAAATTATTATTGATTTAATCACATAATCAGCTCCAAACACTTCAGGCCAAGATAGCAAATCCATAATAGCCTCCCCACATAACCACCCCACAAATTTACCATCAGAGCCCTCCGCGCACAAACTGCAAACACAGGAACTAGGGGTCACCTTCAGTCGCTGGCAAAATATTGACTTTCCTAATGCTTGTATATGTTTTTGATTTAAACGTTATCAATCACTGATAAGGGCCTCATGTCTCTAAAGCATAACTCCTGTGGCAGAGGGATTACAGCATCGCCTTTCTTGTCATAATCTAAGCATATCTGTTCAGACAAAAAGACAGGATGGTAAAATCAATGTTCACAGGCAGACTAAGGACAGACTTCAAGTGTATGTTCAGATGTGATACACAAAAAACACTTTCGAGACTTTTTTTTGTAAGCGACACTGCAGTTACGATTTCAGGGAAACTTGTTTCAGTTAAAAGTGTTTTAAAAACTTAAGATATTAACTTTAGGTCAATTTGTCTTCTGTATATTTAGTGGCATTGTGGAAAGTCTCCAAAGAAGCAAAAACAATAGATTTCAATGAAGAGTGCAGTAATAATGTGGGTCATGTTGAATGAATGTATTTCACAATACAACAAAAGCTTTTGTGTCTTTTTTTCTTTTGCTTAATTTTTCTTCACATAAAACCCTTTTTTTAATAAAAAGAAGTTTTGTTTGATTCACCAAAGGAAGCTCTCGTGTTTTGTCATCAATGGGGACTTATTAGTTTTTGTCTTTATCTATCTTATTATTAGGAAAGAAAATTGAGGCATGTTACCTTGAGAGCAGCTGCAAGATGTGCATGACTACAACTGTGCTGCTCACTGACAGCGTCTACATATTTCACTTTTGTTCTGACTGTACTGTGATATGAATATGCTTTATTTCAAAACATCTTTAAAGTAAACCATGTCAGAACTGTCTAATGTCCAGCATTGTGCAAGTTCACACTTTTAAAGAACTGGTTCAAACTTCAGTTAAAATTTTTTAACATTTATTCCTTCATTACATAGAGTTTGAATTCTTTTTTAATAATAAAAATATTTTTGTGCCTTTCATGTGACTCAAGGCTGCTTAGCATAGGCTAAGAACAAATGGATAAGAGGAAGATGGAAAGTTATCTTAGACTGGAGGACGAGTAATGTTGATGTTGATCTGTTTGCTTCTCATATTCTTTATGCTGACCTACAGTATCTTAATATGGACGAATTTCCAATAAAGCAGCTCTCAGTGGTTTTATTGTCTAAAAAAAGGCCTGAAATTATGACTAGAAAGGTGTATGCAAACTCCATTCAATTTTGGCCCGGGATTTGCGCAGACTTTGTGCAAATATGTACTTCAGTGTAATTCAAAGTGAATATTTGTGTATTTTCTCGCAATTTAGTATCTCCAACCAGTCCCCAAAAGTTGCAGCCTAGTGCATGTATGTACACTCCTGCAGGGTACATACAGAATCTGGCATTGAGGCATTAGACAAGAATTTCATGGTTTTAAAAATGAGCCTTTAGTTTTTATTGTTTAGTTATAATTAAGTTTAAAGCA
>JAOXNZ010000054.1:22691074-22720857 GCA_028566095.1 Kryptolebias brasiliensis | reverse complement strand
TGTTATGCTAGTTATGCTAAGCGTCTTAGTGGTCATCAATTTGGAGAGATGCACACATTTTTCTATTGGAACAGGATGAAAACATGTTTCTATCTTTACATTTTTCGATGGATTAAAGTCATTGCATGGTGTAATAAGACTATGTTGGATTTCAGAATAATGAAATAGTTTTAATTTAACTTTTTTGGAATTGGGGTTGTAAATTAGGCTCAGGTGTATGCATTTGCACATATCCATCAGTTTAAGAGAAGTCACACCAAGGCTTACTTTAAAATATGAACACACTAGCTTTCTCTTCTGCTGATGGGTCGGTAGCCTAAAAGGAAATGTGAGTAATTGCCTCTTTGTGTGGGATGTGACTTCCACAAAAGAGCCAGGCTGGGTGGGATGGGAATATTGCCAGTTGTGACAACTCCAGATCTATCCTAAGAAACAGGAATTCCCACAAGCTGGATAAACATTCAGTTTGATGGTGGTGGGGGGAGTAAGATGCTTGATAGTTATTTTCTCATCTTTGAACATGGACAATTTCCAGATCTTGCTATAGAAATGCACCAACCTTAAAGCTTCAGCCTCCCATCAGTCTGTTTTCAAAATGTGCCATTTCAGAGACAAAATGAACTATGTTGGCATGATAACAGACCACTGAATGACACAGAAAGGAAGATGGGTGGAGTCAGACAGTTTACAGCTTGGTTTATTTCTGCTTGGTTTGTTTGAATGGAATGCGTCACTTTTTGTTGGGTTGGGAAGAACAAAAATAAAATGGCTTTGACTGTAAGAGAACAAAGCCTAACTTTATTTATCCTGACAAATTGTATTTATTCTAATGAATTCAGACAGCAGCAAGGGGAGAAATGTGGTTAACTACACCATGCATTTGAATGTCGACTCCTTTAGATTTTGCGTTTATTTTCTTCTCAGTGTTGTTCTATCTGACACAGTTAGCTCTGGCTCCATAATTCTGTCAATGTCAGAACATTATGTTCTTGTACCGTTGCTTTTGTCTCTGAGTGAACCTTTAGGTTTGACAACTGTGAATCAACTCCTTGTGTATGGCTCAAGTCATAAACAGGGAAAAAAAAGGGCATCGTTATGCTAGTGGGGCACCTCTAAAACGCTCCAGTGACAGAAAATGAAAAGCTGTAATTCCTCTTGTGAAGTGAAGTCTGACTTGTCAGAGAAAAGCACTTCCTATCCTTTTGTTCCGATCTCAAAGGGAATTATAGAGGAGCAAGTTAGATATGGTGGTTAATAAGACCACCGAGCCCTGACCAGATGAACTTCAAAGTGATTTAGACCATGACAGTTGGATTAAACTAATGAAACTAGATGACTTCAACCTGAAAGCTTAGGTTTTGGGGCTCATACACAACATGAAATATGGAATATTTGCATCTTTAAACTTTGTAAAGCAACCAGCTCTCATATTGATAAGTAAAGAGGAAGCTGACGGCTAGGGTTGGGTCAGGTAGGGTGGTGGCGGCAGCGGGGTGTTTCTTGGAGATCAATGAGCTAATAAAACAAATCAATGGCATGAAACCACAGAAAAAAGTGAAGTCATTAATTTGCAGAGACAGGATGATCCCACCAACCACATGCATTGATTAGAAATGAGGTCTGTGGAGAACCTTCAGGGGGTATCATATTAGTGGAGGGAAACAATGGGCAGGGCGGGATGAGTGGTGGTGGTGGTGGGGTCCTGCTTTCCTCTGAGGGTTTGCTTCTGAACTGATGCAGGAGAGGAGGTTAACCGGCAGATCAATGGCCTCTTCGGGATAACTCCAAGACGACATCGGCTCTGTGTTTGCTCTCTGAGGCCCTGTCAACACAATGCCTGCAGGTGTGATGTTTTCTCTTCAGTTCTATTGACCTCCCTCCCCATCTCCATTTTTAGTTTTAAAGCGTATTCAAGCATGGTTATAATACTGAATAAATCACTGTGTACAAAGAGGTTCCAAATAAGGTCAAAGGTGAGAGATAATGTTTGCTTTTATCAACTTTATTATACTAAGTTGTGATTTATAATCATTGAAATTGGAGTTATATACATTGATGTTCATTCTACAGTAGTATGAGTGGGATGGTGCATGTACTGTATGTTTTACAGATTGAGACAATATTGTTTCAGTATATGTGAAACTATGTGATTACTCTTTTGAAGTGGGGTTCTGTGGAAAAGTAATGAACAAATACTATCTTACCTGTTGTAGATAAAGTTTGGAGAAACAGTGTTTAATTCTGACCAGACTGACGAGTTAACAGCTAGTCCAAGCAGGACAAAGATTAAAGTGGATTGCTACTTAAAAATTCCAGCCATAACAGTTCATGCAAACAGCATTTTGTAAACCTTTACATCACTGTCAATTTCACATTAAACCTTTATTACCAAAGAATTCAGGTTCTTATCTAACGCTAGCTGTAGCACTGCTGGTGCAGCTTGGAGGTGCTTTCAGAATCTCATAATATTTTTGACGGAAATAAACGTAATTTATTATTTATAGAACAGAGTAATGAAGAGAGAGAGGAAAAAGTCCACCTAAGATTCAGGCTAATGGCTAGCAAGATTGTTCCCCCTTTACAGCCTCTTACTCTTGCTAAAAAACATGTGATAGAATGCTATATTAGCAAAAATGAAACCTTACACTTTTGAATAACATTGTTTATTTCATGCTGTTTTCTCAATCAAACATTGCCCGTGCTAGTACGCAAATGTATCAGTTCACCTCAGTGCAAAATCACCTTCTCACCAGTCGAAAGGTTTGTTGAGCTCTTGTTGCATTGTTTTGTGCGTATGCCTAAAAATATTACAGGAGGACCATTCTGCCTAGCCATTAGCCTGATTCTTAGATAGACTTTTTCACCTTTCTTCATTACTCTGTTAGCTATAACTGATTTCACAGCTGATTAGGTACTGACTAAGAGAACATCACTTCAAAAATGACCAGACTATCAATTTAAGAAGGTAGCAACTGAAGTCCTGTTAGCTCGTTGATTCTGTCGGAATTAAACTCTGTTTTTCTAAACTGAGGTTGTTCAGAGCACTATCTACAACAGGTAAGATATTAATTATTCAAAACCTTTCCACAGAACAAGAAGCCCTAATATTCCCATAAATGTCCTCTTGTCTTTGTGTGTGCATGTTGGTGGTTGGGGAACAGGTTTTAAAAATATACAGTAGTCTCTGCAAACAAGTTACTGACTCTGTTTTTCTTCTCCTTTTTATGGCTATCTTTTTAATCTTAATGTCAAAATCGAACAAGCTGAGATTCTTTGCAGTTTTCTATAGGTAAGGGCTTGTCTGATGTGCAGACGCAGCATAGCTTTTCCGCAGCCGTTTGGGTGAAAGAGAGAAAAGAAAAGCAGGTGATGTGAGATTGACGACTTAAATACTTCATCAATCAATGCTGCAGCCAATGTGTTGTTTGGTGATTGGTGGAGAATTCAGGCAATCCATCTTTCCTACCAGCAACTGGCATTCAAGATTCTACTCAGGATCTCCATGTATTGCTTTTATTTCTTTATTTCCAGGGTTAACCCAGGCTGTAGATATATATGCGTGTGTTAGGTGGGGGCTGGCGGCCCGCACTCTTACTTCACCTGTTATTAGAGGTTGTTAGATTTGTGTGTTGCAGCAAAATGTACCACAAAAACAAGTGTCCTTACTAGTCCATTCATTTCATGTTAACATAATGATTCTACAGAAATGTAAAGAATTGACTATATAGAATATTATATATATGTAAATAGACCTTAACAAAGATGAGGCGCCGCACTGTAGAGTAGCTTGTAAGATGTAGTTTGACATGTATATTGTCTATTTCATTCTGATGGGAAATTGGCAGAATTATTTTGCAATACAAGTTTTAAGTGGCCAAAAAACACAAGGAGCTAATCTGGTGCCAAGGAGTCTCAATTAGCCAGATGGGAAAATGAATACAAAAAGAGAGACAGCTAAAAGTAGAAGTATAGGATTTATTCATTCATTTAGTCAGTCAGTGTAGTGTTATATAAGCAGAGTCAGTTTATTTATTCATTGTACTTTAAAAATTTAATTTGATTGTAACTAAAAAATATAATTGTTAGGGGTGTAATGCTAATTATAATGAGTGTCCGGTGCATACATACAGGCGGGGAATACATTAGTCTTGCTAAGTGCCACAATAAAAAAAAAGAAGCAGATGAAGATTTTCTTTAAAGCACTCTACAACAAAGCAAAGCATGAATACCTACTTCAGATGACACACATGAACTTGAAGACGTGCCTGTTTGTTTCAAATCAACTGTGTGGAAAGGTTTGTTGTCACAGGCAGCAGTGGAGAGTGAGAGGTGGAAATATGGAAAGCCAAAAAGGTCATAATTTGTGACTTTGGAATGTCCACTGATGTCCAATTAACAAAAATCATCTAGTGTATAATAAGCACCACACATGGTGGGAGTGTTTATTAAAGATTTAGTTTTCACTTTGAGAGATGTTATTCAGTCATGTATTATCTTTTATTTTCTATCAAGTTTAGCCTAAATGAATTAAAACAAAAGGTCATTTTTGTACTATTTTAAGAGATACCTTTTAATTTGAGAGTTTAATAAACATTTTGTTTGACACATGATGTGAAGGTCACTATTTGCAGTTCAAATGGGATGAATAAGACATTTTAATATGACTTCTTATTTATTTATTTTATGTTAAAGGTTATCAGTTGAGAAATCCTACCTTGTTGCACATGGCCTGTTACCTTGGCTTAGCACAAGTGTTTGCTTCTCTCATTTGTGACCCCAAAACTAAAGTACACACTGAAAAATGACTTATACATACCATGATAACTCTAATAATAGATCAATTATAATTTTCTATAATTATAATGAAATTGTAAATACATAAATATACCTGTGAAACATATATCCACATTTAACAGATAACTCAGCCCAAAATGAAGCCAGAATTGTAAATCAAACCTGTTGACTCAGCAGAGTCAATATAAAAAAGTTGATCTACAGGAGAATAAATATTTGAAATGTGTCAGAAAGCCAAATTGGATCTGTATCTGTATATAAAAGTTACAAGGTGCCTGAATTTTGTTGTTTTCGTTGTAGAAAAGCTGACAGTTACACGTGTATGCACAAAGATACACACATATACACATACTCAAATACCAAACATGAAACTATTTTTTATAAGGATATGCATGCTTATGTGTGATGATCTTCAAAAACAGATTATAAATATATAACTTTACATTTTTAATGGCTGAAAGTTTTTTTTTTACCATTTAGTCTCTATCTTCAGCTTCAGTTAAAAAAGATTTGATTGAGGACTGAACAAAAAGCTCATCCTATTAAACATTGTTATCATTAAATACTGTAAGTACAGCCTTTAGTATGAAGTCAAACATTTTATTTTGTTTCCCTCTTCACTGTGTCCTGTCTCCCTCTCCATGATGCTATAGTAATACTGAAGCCCCTGGGTTCTGGCCAATTAAAATACATCCTTTTTGTGTTCCCCTCTGAGTCAGGCAATAGAATAACTATGCAACACGGTTAGCTGTATTTAGCTGTTTGAGGAGTTAGCCAATGTTGTGTCAGGCAGCCTCTCGCAGCTAAATCAACAACACCTTGCAAACAGAGGAGGAGGGAGCGAAAGAAGCCACAAGGGAGCAATATTGGGGAGCTAAAAAAAAAAAAAGATTGGAGTGAGGGTGGGCTGAAGAGGTGGTGGGATCCCACGTTGTGTAAACCCCTGGATTTTTGCACTGAGCGGCATTTTCACGCTAAGCTCCAAGCTTGAACTGAAATCCTCTCACTTATCCACAAATCCGAGATGTACTGTGATCCAGGGAATTTGGTGGGAGACTGACAGAGAGAGCAGAGACGTATGAGTGACTGATACTGGGAGGCTAGAGAGTGTGTGTTTGCCCATGTGAAGGAGGAGAGGGGAGGCAGAATGGGGGAGAGGTATTGTGAAAGGAGGAGATTTGATGCAATGGTTTGTCAGAGGCAGAGTGAGTGACACTTGTAACTTTGATGTCCAATTATCAAGGGCGATCTAGAGATGGATCAATAAAAAAATTAAAAATGTTAACAAAATCACAATATCAAGATTTAACATGTAGGTTGTTCATCATATTTCTTTAACATATGAATAATTAGTTTTACATTTAATTAAAGAATACTGTAAGTAGCAATATAGTATAAACTATTTCCATGTTTTGTTATCCAATGTTTTATGTGGGATATAGAGGGTGAAATTTCGGGGGTTGTAAGTCCCTCATCTCTGAATAGCTCTAAGGCACGAGCAGGAAATAGAGTCCTGGCATTTTGTTTTGCATCAGTGCTCCTCTTTATTAATGAGGAACAAAATCAGCATAGAATAATAATTGGAAAATAGTAACCTTGCTTTCATTATAATTAGCAAGATCACAGAAAGCAATAATCCAATTATTTTACTTAAAAAAGCAAGTTTCTTTGTCTCCCCGCAGTGTGTTTGCAGGACGTGGAAGCTCGTGCCACATGGACCCACCGCCGGTATGGCAAACTTCTGCCTCCTCCTCCTCCTTCGCCGCTGCCCCTCTCAAATGTAAACACCAGCATGCTTGAGTGTGCTCCAACAGCTGAACATACGCCGACACATGAGCAGCATTTAGGGCCACCATAAACACACGTGTGCACACACCTCAACAACATACAAATAATTGAGTAAGATTTGCTGGTACATTAAGTTTAATGTGTTTGACATGCGGGTGGGAGCGAAAGGGAAGGCATGATGTGGAGCCGTGGCCGCATTGCGTCTTTCTTCAATCAGGCCACCGCGGGGCTCCGTTTTTACAACCCCGATGCAAAGTGAGACCCATCAAAGGTAATTAGAGCTGTTGCAAATAGACGCAGGTCGTGGCTACCAGCAGACTGGTCCATGGATGGGTCAGCAGGGGTCAAAGCTCCAGTATGGAATGATATAAACAATCATTCAAAGGGGCCACAACCAATCAATCCCCGTTAATACTATCTACTTCCTGGTTGGTTGCTTTGAAAGGTCAAAGGTCAATATACAAAAAGACAACTAAGCCAGTAGGCTTGGATGAATGAAGCACAACCTAATTATTTATTCATGTGTTTTTACCAATCAGTACTTTGGTAAAAAATTAAACACGTCTGAGTATATTCATCAACAGAACATATTAACACATTATTAGCGTGCTGCTTGTGTAATTTGTATTTCCTTCATTTTCATTATGAGTGATGCTGAAAGGAAAAACGTGGGAAATATTGTTGTTTGTTTTTTTTACCTGTGCTTAAGTGTGTGTTTGTTTGTCTGTTAGGAAAATATCTCATAAACCACTGAACAGATTTTGATGAAACTCTCACAAAGTAATCATTGGATGTACATCTACAACTAATACCTTTTGGAGTCAACCCAGTTCAAGACGGCTGTCACAGCTAACCAACTTTAGAAAACACAAAAATGGCTATAACCCATGTAATTTTACAGATTTTAGGCTAACATTGGGTGTGGTAATAATTGAGAGTCATTTAGAACTCATACTCTGAGCTCTACACAGTGCGCGAAACATTTGCTTAAAACTTTCCCATTAACTATAGGAGTTAACCACTTAAGTGAAACTTTCAGAAAACAATCACTGGATGTACATCTACAGCTGAAATACATTTGCAGCCAATCCAATTCAAGATGGACATAACCTTTGAAAAACAAAAATGAACATAACTCATTTAATTTTTTGGATACTGAGCTTAGATTTGATGTGGCAGTAGATGAAGGTCATTGCCAGCAGATACTCTGAGTGCTACACACTGTGTCACATCTTAGTTTAAAACTTTGACATTCACTGTTGACATTGACCCTATTGATGTCAACAACGACCTCATGAATCATTGAACAGATTGTATTGAAACTCTCAAATATGAATCTACACCTGCATAATTTAGCCAACACAAAAAAATAATTCAGTCAATTTTACAGTTAATGACTAGAATATGATGTGGTACTAGATGAGAATCATTCACAACACATTATTCAAACTCCCATAGATCATATGAGATCTCTCAATTTTGCGCAAGGGTTAATTTTTTAGGGTTAAAGCAAAACAGCTACAATTCTGTCATTTCTCATCTTAACCCTCCCGTGGCCTTCGGGTCAAATTGACCCAAAGTTACAAGGGCTTCTCTTCCTCTCTTCAGTTACGAGGTCTTCAGGAGGGTTAAGAGGATTTTAGCTTAAAACTTTGGCATGAAAGGCAGCGGGTGATATGCATTCCTTCAAGATTTATATTCGCTCATATATTCAAGTTTAAAAAATTGGACAACTGTCATGATTTATTTAAGGTATTTTTTTTGTTGTTCTTTTTAAATCTTACATCAGTGTGTGTTTTCATGCACGCTGAATAAAGCTACTTCAGCACCAACATGAAGTTTGGCAGAAAGGACAGAAAGACTGAGAGTAGAAGGAGGAAGGGGGGGCAGGGGAAACCAACGCTTGAGGAATTGAATTACCGGAGCTTTTTCTCATTATCATTTAGCCGTCTTTTATGACCCACCAGTACGAGATGATGTTCCCATGACCCCACACAATACACAGACATATTCTTCAATCCTGCCTCGATGAAATTCCTGCAAATAAAACCTTTGTGCTGGGCAACAGCTAATTATTTGACAGATTGGCCCCCTTCTGGCTCAAGTTACAGTGTAGAGTGGCCATGTTTTAGTCCGCCCCCACCATCCCTTCTCCTCTTTGCCACCACCACCACTCCCCCCCCCAACCCCAATACAGAGAGGGGCCACTTTGAGAAAAATCCCAGAGGGCCTCATTCTTTTCAGAAGATTATATATTTCAGCCCCCCCATTCACCTCCCTCTCTCCTCTTTTTCCAAACCATCAATCCATCCAAAATCAGGCAAGCACGATGTGTGTGTGTGTTTGTGCACGCACCCAGGGGGTGAGGTGGTGGTGGTGGGGAGGAATACGTGTGTCAGTGGCAGCAGTCATTTCATAGTTTAAAGGGTGTTCTCTAGCAGAAATATTTAATCTTCCTACAAAAATAAAGTCTGGTGGCAGAAGACTGTGACGGAAGGAGACATCTGGAAAAAAGAAAAAGAAATAAAAAAAAAAGGAGCTCAAATCTGTACTTTGTTGCACTGTATTTATACGTCTTTGAAGAACTGCTGCACCTTTGAATCCACCGTATTTTTTGGTGTAATTCTAAATTAGAGAGTGAAGAACATTAAGGGATTCCAGTTTTGGGTGGGAAGGCCTTTGGCTTTGATTCAGTCCACTAATAAGACAAGTTTGTCATTAGCGTTCGGACATGGACCACCAAGATAAATGTCAACACATGTTTAAATTATCTGGAGAGTAATGGCATTTTCCTTCAGCCCTCTCCGCTCCCTGAAAGACCCCCTGTTGACTCAACCATGCTGACATTTTGATAGGTTTAATCTGTTGCTTTCTTCTATCAACGCACATGGAATAATTCAAGAATATGTTAAAGATGTTGAAACATAAACAATATGTCAAATTAGTGTAAGGGGAAATCCATTAGGGAACAGTGGCTTTTAATTAAAAAAACAAAGAAAAATTATTTTAATCTTTTTTTTTACTTTTTTAATTTAAATTTTGGTACATTTAAAGACAGACTGAACAACAAGTAGCACATCATTGAAAATTATGACACTCTTAATCTATTTTAATTTCAGAATATCTTTCTGTTTAAGATGTCAAACCCATTATCAGATCTATAAATACGTGTCATCATCACTCATCACGAAAAGATAAAAGGCAGCCTGTGTCTGAGTGGGTGTGTCTGTCTGTTAGCAAAATATCTCACGAAACAAAAGACTGTATGTAACGAAACTTTCAGGAGGTTGTTATTGGATAATCCTCTAGAGCTCATTCATGTTTGGAATCAATCTAATTTAAGATGGCTGCCACAGCTAATTGGCCTTATAAAACACATAAATGGTTGTAACTCTTTTTACAGATATTGAGCTACAATTTGGTGTGGCAGTAGCTGAGAGTCACTCGCAACACATACTCCAAGCATTAGACCATGCAACATTGTATGAGATCATGCATATTATTAATTTTAGGGTTCGACCAAAGTTTCTCAACATAGAATGATTTTAGTTTCAAACTCTTGTATGAAAGGCAGCGGGTGCTAAGTGTTCTTTCAAGGAATTCTAGGCTTTATAATTTCATAAATGCTTTTGTTTTGCTTCCTGGTGTTAATCTCGAATTTGCTAAAACTGATACAAAAACCTGCTGATGATTTTTATAGTTCATGACATTAGGGGCTCATAAAACCACACTTTAGACCACAACCAAGGGAACTAAAACGAGGAAGTATTACCACTGTTTGAGTTCTCTCTGCTGCAGTGCTTATGGAAAGTGAGGCAGCTGGATTGTTCTAAATAAGGAATTGATTTCACATAATGAAACAACAGAAAAATGAAAGTTGGATTTAGATTTAAAGGAAACGCTGAGCACAGTGAGTACCACTGTTGATATCATTTTGAAACCTCAAGCTTGTGCACCATTATTTTTCCCATGTTTAATATTTGATGATTTTTATCAGGCCATTTTTAGGAGTCACAGATCACAAGCTTTGAAGAAAATAGGAAAAGCAAATTTTCTCTAAATATATTCATTGAAATACCAGTAGTTCAAAATTTTCCTCTGTGGAGGACATTTGTAAACCTGAATACTACTGAATGAACTCCATTTGCTATCTACAGAGGACATTTAGGGCTTTTCAATGATACCAACTCTGAAAGGGTGGGGGTAATTACTTTACAAAGATTGGGGAATTAAAAAAAAAATTGTCATTGAATAATATTTTTTTTCCTGGTAGTCAGGAGGTTAAGTAAAATATCAGTTACAATGTTTTACAAATGCTTACACACTTAAATAATAATAATAAAAAACCCAGATCAAAACGACTGTAAGCACAATGTCAGCCTCACACTTGCAAAACACTCTATTTAAACACATAAATATTTTATAGTGTTTCTTTTTTCCATTTCAAAGCACTGGCTTTTCAAATGACCACACCTCCTGCATGAAACTGTTGGTTAAACCCATCAGCCAGGTGTGTAAACACATACGTGGTTAATTTCAAACACACCGATCCGTTAAAAGCAGCAGTTTTGCAGGGGTGGATTCGGCACACACGGAGCTTCTTCCTATGTTGCTTTGCAAATGGGGATATATTCTGTGATGTTGCAATCTTATGGCCAGATCCAGTTAGCCAAATAAATTGTGCTTACCTGTGTGTTTGTTCTATGAACCAGTGATAGATTTTAATGAAACTCTCAGAAAGTAAACGTCAGTAATCAGGTGGAAACCGCATGTAAAATACAACATAAATACAATCTAAATGATCAAGATGTCAATCTTAAGTTAAGGAAAGCACTTTTTAAATTACTAATCACTCTAAATACTGTATTCCTCAGACATATCTGGCCTACTGTGTGGAGCTGTTGGGCAACACGTACGAAACAGCACAGGAACCATTATGGAAACTTCAGAAAACAGCCAGAATAACATTTAATAATGCTAGCTTTCTTCACCACGTCTACATCTTATTCTGCGAGTCAAATGCTCTGAAGTTTGGTGATCTGGTTAAAAACACAAATGATGGATGAACTAAGGCACAACCTTTTACCTGTAACGACACAAAAATGCTTTAGATAAAACTGGAAGTTAAAATCTTAGAAGAAAAGATCATCTGAAAATTTAAAGTGCTAAAAAAACTCGTTGGATGTATGTCTACAACTCATTAACTTTTTGAGTTAACATAAATCAACATGGCCACCACAGCTAATTGACCTTAGCCAACACAAAAATGGCTATACCTTAGTCATGTTTACAGATATTGAGCTAAAGTTTGATCTGGTAGTAGCTGAGAGTCATCAACAAAACATACTCCAAGCTCTAACACATCTTGCTCTTTCTTGCAATATTGTGTAAGATCACATGTGTATTATTTTCAAGGTTTGACCAAACCATTGAGTCAGCGTGTAAATAATAAAAAAAATAAATAAAGAAACTGAATAAATGAACAGTGTGTGTTTAATATGCCAACAAATTATAGTTGTTATAAATTAGTGCATATTCTTTTTATAAAAGTGTTTCATTTTGCAAAAGATCTGGGATGGCCTGCTAACTGGCTGTGTGATTGTGCTAACTGTGTTTAGAGTTTTGCAAAAAGGGGCCTCTGTTTTCAAATTTGTGCCTTAGCAATTATTAAAAACTGCACAGTTCAGAGAGACCTTTTTGTATCCAACTAAGAATTTGACCCTTCTCCCTGTTCACAGTCTCATCCTCCACCTATTGTTCCATCTTTTTTTGTGAGGGGGGGGGGTTCCAGTTGCAAATCTGGGATGCTCTTCTACTTTAGTTTGCCTGGCATGAACCCAAGCCAGCGGAGCCTGGAGTATTCATTGCTCAACCTGGGTGAAGGTCGTATAGTCCAGCCCTTCACTGCTTCCACTCCCCAGTGAGCAAACATATGGTCACGGAGCACCTTGAACATGTTTGGGTGTCCAGAACTACTTGGCCCAGAGTTGCCACATTAACGGCAAAGTTGCACTAAAGGATCTTCAGGCCCAGCTTCACCACAAGTAAATATTTGCTTGTGCAGACATTTCAACCCAAGTGAAGTTGTTCTGCGAGTGAAAGACGTGGAATCTATTACTCGTGTCGCTTCTCTTCTCCTGTTTTTGTTGATAGAAACGCCTGTAATCATAAGCTACATTATCATCACCCCGTTGCTCAAACAGCCAAGCCTCGTCTAATCGCTTCCACGTTTCCTTCGTGTTAAGCTCATTAGTGGGTGACCTAAAGGCATGGAAGGAAAAAAAAAAAAAGACAAGCAAGAGACACAAAAAAAAACTTTGGATAATGGATGCTTGCTGTTTGGAGACTGTAAAAATAAACAGGTCTGCGGCTTTCATAATGAATATGCTGCAAGCATGAGCGTGTGAGTATATCGCAAACTTCCAGCTAATAACCCACCCAGTGTGTGTGTGTGTGTGTGTGTGTGTGTGTGTAGAGTGTATGCACAAGGGTGTGTGTCTGTCTGTGTGTGTATTTATCTTCAGGCCAGCTGAGGTTTGGGGGTGGGGGATGCTGAAGATGTTTAAACCGCTATCAGACTCTGCGAACGAGGACGTCAGAGTGTCTCTGGTGTCTGAACGTCCGGCCCAGGTGGCGACTGGAAGGCCGACTTCATTAGACCTAAAGAGGAAACAAAGGAAGATGCGTTGTAAAAAAGTGCCATCCTTCATCTGCGAGGCCACCGCCTGACACATTAGGAATCTGTATGCTCAATTAACCACTGGCAGGCTCATTTTTCCTCTCTCCCTCTCCCTCTGCCCCTCGCTCGTGATCACACAGAGCAAGCTGAGGCAAACACACTGGACTGAAAGCAAGACATGTATGAAGTGTCCCCGTGTTGTTGCTGTGTGTGATTTATTGTCAGTGAGCATAAATCGAAGACATTTGTGTGTGAAAGAGGAAGAAAACAGTGACTTCCTGTGACAAAGCAAAGTTTACTGATTGCTCTGAAAACTAAAACAGCCTCTATTTTTTTGGTTACAGAGGGAAGATGGAAATAGGACATCCACATATCAACAGAACATCCTTCCTGAAGTCCATTTCTGTGGAAGTTGTGTTAGAAGAAGTTCTGTTTCACCTGAATGTGGTAGGCAATCTACTTAGGGATGTTTTCATTCCCGAACTGTAAACAGGAAAGTGTGACACAAAAGTAACATTCATAGCTATTTTAACCTTTTTAAACAGACATATAGTACAGCTAATTATTATATTGCATGATTGCTTTTTGCTAATGCAGGCCAATGCTTACACTTTGTCTAAACTCATTAACAAACTGTACTCAAATGGTAGGTGATAAAACTTAAGATATAATGACATGTGTTTGACAAATTTTCCTTGACAAGAAGGCAAGTGCAGTTAAGTTGACAATCTTACCGAATGTTGAACCAGTAAAATAACTATAATCTACTTTAATTCAGAGAAAATGTTTATTAGTAGGATTAGTAGTATTTATTCATTCATTGGTCTAGTGTATATAATCGATTCCTTTAGGTCAGTGGTGTCCAATCCTGTTCCTGGAGGGCCACTATCCTGCATGTTTTAGTTGTTTCCCTGCTGTTCAAGCAGGTCTTCAAGTTCTGCAGAAGCCTGTTAATCACTCATTCATTCAAATCAAGTGTGCTGGAGAAAACATGCAGGATAGTGGCCCTCCAGGACCTGGATTGGACACCACTGCTTTAGGTGATAGTTCAGATCTTTTGAAATTCTGTGGGAAGATTTTGAACAATAACATCTTACCTTTGGAGAAATATAGTTGGATTATAAGTGGATTGATAAACTTATGGCTTGTCTAAGTGAGGCCAAGACTAAAGTGGATTGCTGCCATCATAAAACAACTAAAATTTACAAAAGTCTCATAGCTGTGAATTTTCAATTAAATGGTTGCTTACATATGATTCTATGGTTATTGCAAGCACAAATAGCAGCAGCTAACTGTAACACTTACAGTGCAGCCTGAAATACAAATCTGACAGTAATGTAAGGCTTTATAAAACTCCACTTGCATGAACTATGAGAACATTTTTTAATTGGACGTCAGAACTTTGTTCTTGGCCTCACTCAGGCTAGCTCAGCAGTTCAGTCAGAATTAAACTTTACCTCTCCAAACTAAGGTTGTACAAAAAGCTATGAACAGATAAGGATTATTCAAAACCTTTCAAAGGATTCCCACCTTTAAAAAATTGAACTATCCTTTTTTGAATCCATCATAAAGCATGGGGACAATGAAGCCCCTCATTGGAAAAAGATGGAAAATTATTTTGTACACAAGCCTGTATCACCCAACAACTCCCCCCTTGAACAATGTAGCAACTGAGAATCCTCACCCTCCCATGCTTAAAAAAAAAAGATAAATGACACCAGGCAGAGGCGGTGCTTCAGTGTGTTGGGTCTGTCACTGTGATACACATCGGCCCTTGATTAACAAGCTGAGATGAACACTCTTTAAAATTCACAAAGGTCACGACTTAGACAACCTCCAAAAGACACTTGGCTACACTTCACAGGGCCGGCTATTTTTTTTTATCATCACACCCACCTGGTTTTCTTTCTTCGTCTCTCATGTCCCCTTTTTCTACCTCTCTTTAAGGTCTATCAAAAAGATGAAAAATGACGTGCAGCTGGCTGAGCACTTCCTGCTGGGGTCAACAGTTCATCACGCTGATAGAGCCCCTCACACCTCCTCTAATAGGTGCTCCCCTGCACTCACACAAGTTGTTATTCTGCATCACTGGACAGCCATCAGTGCCACCTTTGTCTCCACTGACTCTTATTACATGACCCCCATCAGTGCAGAAACTAGAGACTGACAATGTGTTCTTTTAGCTTAACAAATCATTTTGACTGAAATTACATCATTGTTTTGATAAATGATTTTTTAAAATAAATTACTGCTAACCTTAGCCACATCCAGAAATGTCTTTTGTAGGCATTTTTACTTGGTGAATGAATGTTTGCTGTAAATCTGAGTACTTTTACAAATTAACATATCTGAACATCAGAGTTTGCTTCATTGCTTTGTTGCTTCATTTATCCACTCACAGCAGTTACATTTCCATACAATGTGCTGGTTTGACATCAGGAGTAACTTGGCCCTATCTTTCTTGTCAAAGAACACTTTCACCTGCAGAAAAACAAGTTATCACACCTTCAGCTTGCAGTAAGTTAACTATCTAAAACTCACATATTCTCACTCCTACATACTAACACATGGTCAAGAACCATTGGTGACTTCTCATAAAACTCATTGTTCAAAGTGTCATTTGAACCTAACATCATGTTAGTCTAGGATAAATGAAAAAACACGCAGCCTGAAGTTAAGTTAAGTTGTGTGGTGAAAAAACAAAAAGCAGGACTTAAGGTGGTCAAAGTATGATTTTATTGAGTGAGAATATAATTTCTACACATTTGTTTTACGCTTCAATTTTATTGCCTGCTACAAAAGGCAAAAAATAGGCAATAATGTTTTCTGCATGTGTGTATGTGCATGCATCTGTCTGTTATCAAAATATATCAATTTTTAATATACAAGCCCTCTGTTTGAAAGCAAGAGTGCAGATGATGAGAAAGCAAGTAAGTTATAAGTGAGCAGCATATGATGCCAGCAGGTGTGCTAAAGAAAATACAGCACTTTCTGCAAAACACAGTTCAAGTTTATTAATCCAGTCAATGCATTATGTGATGTTATAGCTTATAACTACACTGTATGATGTGAATAAGTGTGACACCACCTAAATGAGACACATTTGTGGTCTTGTAGCCCCTCTGCAGCAGTAGCCAGCAGTCCGGTTTGCTGTTAGAACTAGGCAGCAGCCATAAAGCCTAAAAAATGTGTGAATGTTTGGAGAAACTTTATACATTAAAAGGTGAAGTCCTTACAGAATTACAGAATGATTTAGCATCATAAATAAATCTGACTTGGTCAGAAAACTTTCAGATGAAGGCTGATTAAGTCTAAAATATAAAGCATTTTTTATGAGTCGTCAAAAGCAGAGGCTGGACACTGGACAGGTTGCCAGTCCATCACAGTACCACATAGAGAAGAACGTAACAGACCATCATTTCTAGTGACAAGTTTAGAATTACGGGTTAACCTAACATATATGTTTTTAAACTGCACTACCCAAAGAAAACCCAAGTATGAAAGGGACGAACATGCAAACTCCACATAGAAAGGGCCCAGCTGTTTTTGAAGTTGTTGCAAACTGAAGTGGGCTGGTCCAAAGCATAAAACTCCCAGGCTGAAAACAAGTCCCACCCTGACCCTGCCCCAACACCAGAAGGGAAACAGTTTTAACACCTCAAGTGTCATTGCTGTCACAGCCCCTAAAGTTTGCAAATTGTAACATCATTATACACTGTTCTTCCCTGTTAAAGCAAACTATCTATGAAGTCTTTTTTTTAAGTACATTTTATGAAATTACCATTCATGTTTCAAAATTATGTGAAGGGGGAAGGGTGTAATGTGTACTTTAAAATGAGATCCCGACACAGTTTGCATTTAAACAGCAGCCTTTGTATTTCAAAGTTTTGTTCCAGCTGATTGTTAACCTCAGACAAAAATATGAGAAGAACTAAATCTGTAGCATAATAAATCTTTTGCTTTGTCCTGCTTTGGCTGGGTGGAACAGAACAATATGACAACAGCCTGGTAAGGTTTTGAATGCACATAAAAAGAGTTGCTAATCATAATGCTGAGCTAGCCTTGTTGAGCAACTAATTACCTACATTATAAAGATGTAGGTGCCTGATCAGAGGCTTCTTGGTGTGTGTCTGTGTGTATGTGCATGCTAGTCTGTGCCGATTAAGAGGAGGATTAGCCGTTCATCCTGAGGAAAGAGGCGACTTGGGGTACGAGGAGAGAAGAAGGGGGAGGGAAGTGGTGGTGGTGGGAGGAGGACGTCCCCCTCCTGGAGATGAGCCCTGACCTTCTCATTTCATCCTCATTAGTATCTCATGTCAACAGAGCAGCCCCTCCTTAATCATCTGCTATCATCCCAGACCTACATACACTCACACATATTCACACACACACAGCCAAACAAAGACAGACATAAACACAAACTTTCTCACAAAGCTAATTTTACAGGCAGGAACAGAAACAACTGATGTTGCTGTATATTACCCACAGGAGAAATGTGTCTGTCTATTATGGAACTTTTAATTATTTGTATTTAGTAGTTTCTTTGTTTTTTTTTTTAAATTCCAATTCAGAGACTTGTGTTCTCTTTTTTTCTTTTAATTTCTGGGATGTGGTGGCAGACAGCAGCTAGTGGCATAGAGTGGGCTTGTCTGTCTGCATCGGCCTCGGTGCCACAGAGGCCCCAGCAGGGTCGAGGGGAGTGAGAGCTCAGGGTGCCAGCACAAATTAGCTCCATTCATTTCCCTTCTTCAGCATATGGTGGCCCATTGTCCTCAGCCACAGAGGCAGAAATGATGCAATTTGTTGGCATGTCCTGTCATTTTCACAAACTGTCCAACCCACAAAGGCCCTGGCCAACAGAAGACAAGCAAGGGCAGCTTGTTGTTTCACTTCACACACACATGCACACACACACACACAAACAGCATGCAAACTGTTTGTGTGTCTGTCCTCACGTTAATCCAAAGCTGCTGGCAACACTCAAAAACACGATGAAGACATGTGGTCATTTGTACAAATATTTTTGAAAAGTAGTCACATAAGAAAGTCAGAAACAACAGGATCACTCAGTTTAAATCTTCTTTAAGATTACATGTTACAGCATGTGTGCCAATCCCTGTTGTTTTCCATGGTTAATAGTTTATCCTTATTTACAGAATGAGATCTAATCTGATCTGACATCTAAGACATGATAGCCTCATTTGTGATAAATACATGATCTTTGGTAAGACAACAACAGAACAGCAATAATAAAATCAAAACAGACACACAAAAAAAAAACACTGAAACCTCAGATTTATGAGTGAGAGTGAACTGGGCAGCTCATCTCTGGTCTGTTCCTGGTTTCACTATACCGGTCATGAAAGCTGCTGTCTGACAAGAGAGGGGAAGGAGTCATGTTTAACTTCCCGAAAAGCAAACTTTTGACATGAGGTGCACAATATGGGCCAAGCAGCAGCAGTAAGAAAGAAAGAAGTGTCTAGACATGCCTGCATTTAGGTCAGACAGAGGAAAACATATGATCACAAAGTCATATGCCTGAAATGATAGCGATATACGGTGATGACAGGCATTTGAATGGCAAAGGTCAAATGTCAGTGAACTGGTTTCACATTAACATGTGTGCGTGTGGTGCAAACTGTCTTATACTGTTTGTTTTTTAATTTGTTTTTTGCACCACATGAAACTGTACCACTCTGTTAAGGCGTGATGAGAATGTGATGGTTTACATGAAGAAAACCACCAGAAGGGAGCTCATTCAGGCAGAAGTTGACATCCTCTTTGAAGATTGATGACGTTGGTCCTTGTTTCAGTGGGAGAAAGAAACAAGTGGCCCTCCGAGACTCATTACACCTCAGCACCATTCAGAGAATAGATGGACAGTTATCCTGATTACCAGATTCATCATTTCTATTGAATAGAGATGCTCTTTTGCAAATGTCAGCTGAAGAACAACATTAAAACCTGTTGTGGAGTTTTTAACTTTTCCTGTAAAGTAACCAAAAAATGAAACTTACAGCCTAAATGACGTAATGAACTTTTGTTTGTCAGGTCAGATAATCCATCTTTGTTCTCCACACTAATATTTAACCAGGAAAGCTTTGGCTCATCTGATTCCTCAGTCATAGATCCCTGACCTCAATCCTGGCCACACTTCTCTCCAGTCACCCCCCTCCTCCCATTCGTTCCTCCTGCCACCATGCTGCGGCAACCAAGATCCCTCTTCAAGCCTACCCTTAACCCCATTTGTAGCCTCCGCCCCCGCCTGTCCTCCCAACCTGTCAGGGACTGGCTTCCCATGTCCATCACCGGGTGATGGATGAGGTGGAAGGTCATCACCCCACTCTCCAGAGTTCACCCATCCCATCAGCCATGCAGACACCTCCAAATCATAGTGAGGGACATTTCTGAAATCATATATTTTAGAAGAGCAACCTAGGAGCTTTGAAAAATCTGCTTTGACTTTTAGAGAGTTGTTGCTGGCAACAAGTCATGCTCTTTCCCCAACAAAATTGTCCAGGTTAGAGCATTTAAACTGAAAGGGAGTAATATCTTATGGTTCCATGAGGAAAGCTTCAGTGAGAGATCTATAGGATCTTTATTAGGAGGTCCCCACACTCCAGAGCCAAATGAGGCCATATCTGGTCCCAGATTCCAAGTAAAACTTCAATGATTTTTTAGTTTTTATTTTTTAGCTGTGCACACTATCAAGCATTTACAGTAATTCTTTTTCAGCAGTGCAGCTTTTCTAGATTTTATGGTAATTCCTGTTTTGGACTGCAGCTTCTGCTGCTTGTACCTCTCTGTAGGTTGGCTTCTCTCTGTGGAGAGGTACAAGCCTGACAAAATACCATGAGTGACAGAAATCACTTTAATGAGAGAGAAAATACAGGTTCTTATCCAAACTGGACACAGTTTTGTGTATTTGTTCTTCTTGTAGAGGTTTTAAAACCCATTTGTCTCAGAAGTTTAGAAGTATATTGGCGATTATTAAATTCTGCTATGTTAAGCCTTACTCCAAAATTAAACCCAAATTAGCCGATTTAAGCAATCATATACACTAAAATGTGAACTGCAAGCACAGAAAATAAAAGTGTTGTCCTATTGGCTCATTGGCACACATCCTGATAGACAAAACTACAACACATGATGGCAGAGAAGCCAAAGACACCAAACTTCTACAGATCTGCCTTCAGTTTTTCAAGCTGAAGTAGCTGAAGTAGGCTTGATACCTCAGAAATACATACACACAAAAAAAGCACAATAGTGTCAAGCTTTGCCACCGACAGGGTCATAGATCAATGTTATTTCCCGCTTTTGCAAAAATACCTAATTCCCCTTATTTAATCAAGTGTCTCCTTGCTCATGCCCCTCCGGCTGATTTATAACACCAGCTGCCTTTATGAGTACCTGCTTCATTTTCTTGTCTATGCTCTGACACCTAAAGTGATAGGAATTTTATGCTTTTGATAACAATATGAGTTTCACTTTGGCCCAGAATTCACGGCCCTGTCAGCAACCAATAAATAACAACAGCGAGAGAAAAAAAAAACATTCACAGGCTTTCATAACAAAACATCCACCCAGTGGAATTTATCTTGAGATGGAAGCAGAGGAGGCTGAATTATTTTATGAATGAAAAGTGTAAACGAGAGACAGAGAGAGACGGAGAGCAGCACACGGAGAGGGCAGGAAAAAGGTAGAAGCAGAGTAAAAGGTCATTTTAATGACAACACAAGTGAAAGATGTGTTCTAGGGCTGTCTTATCAGGATTCAGAATAGGGGTGCTGTCATAGGAACATTATGAAAATATCACATGAACATAAATACCATGCTGTCACTTGCTGCTCTTTAACCTTTATGAATATGTACAGTCAGTGATGATTCACTGCAGGCCTTAATGCTCAATTGCGATTTTTTGCTCAAATCTGATTTTTTTGAGTGGTCGTTCACATTTTATTTTAAACGCAACCTCCATCAGACTCCAATATGAACAGTCTCCTGTTCCTGAAATGACCCACATGAGTAGAAGAAGATATGACATCACACTCCGCACGCTGTGTTTACGGAAGTAAATATGGACGCTGCGAATGTTAGCATGTGTTTATTGATTTTTAAATTGCTGTCCAATCGGGGCCAACAGTACATCCAAATGGTAAAAGATAAAAAAGTCAGAGAAGACAAAGAACACAAACGTTAACGAGGATCTTTTTTGGAGCTGTCGCTGCTGCCTCTGTGCAGAAGCATGCGTGTCCTTCATGTCAAAGTCCCTCCATCCTTTCATCCAACATAAAAGTCAGATGAAATGCGACATGAACTTTCACACTGAGGTCCCTTTAAAAACATGTATGTATCCGATTCAGTACCACATACAGAAAAGACCTGGATTGGCTATGAAAGAAATGAGACTTATGGCATTTTTTTCATGGCAGTGTGAACATGACATGTGTCACATAGGGGCAAAAACAATCAGAATTGGGTCGCATTTGCCTGGAGTTTGAATGTAGCCTTAGTCACCCAGCTTATATTAATTCTTGGTGTTAGAATAAACAGAACTTCCGGTCTTATTTCTCCAAGATGTTTTGTCTCTCTTCCGCAAAACTTCATCAGTTCTGGAAGTTCTAAAAACTTAAAGTCTCCTTCAGTTTTGAAGTAGGTTTTTCTGGGAAGACCAAAAATCTTGTCTGTTTTAGATAGCTCTCGAAACGACCTCAGTTTAGAGAAATACAGTTAGAGACCAACAGGATGGACAATCTAACAGCTTGTCTGAACACGGCCAAGACTAAATAAAAAAAAAAGTTTGTTGAGCTCCACTCTCCAAACTTTCCTAGCAGTTTATGCAAACACTTTTTTTTAGACCTTTACATCACCATCAGTGTTGCATCACACATAATATTCTGTGGATATTTGCAAATACAAATAGCAGCTGCAGCAGCTAGGAGGCACTTCCTGGAAGATTTTCACAATGTTTCTGCTGAAATAATTGTGTAATGCAAAACTGACAGCAGTGTAAAGGTGTCTGAAATAACATTTGTATGCCATGCTATGAAATATTGAAGATTGAAGCTGTTTTAGACAACAGCAATGAACCTAGGCCTTGGCCGTATTTGGACTAACTATTAGTTTGTCAGCTTTTGTAGACTTAAAGTCAAATTCTCCAAACTGAGGTCATTCAAAGAGCTACCTACAATAGTAAAACATTAATTGTTCATAACCTTTTCACTGAAGCCCACTTTAAACTGTCTAAACTATCTATTTAATGTGTTAAGGCTGCATCTGGTATGTGGGAGCTCTAACATTTGCACAAAATGCACTGAGGTCACAGACGTCCATCTTCAACTCAATGCGCAAGCCATTTTAAAAATTTTTTTGCTGTTGATCTAACAACTGAGTTGTTAAGGTACGTATACCTTATGGAAGCAAGCAACTTGTTAGTTGAGTCTTTACATCGATTCCTAGGACGATAAAGTAGTTAGCTTGCTGCAGGTTATTCCCTTTCTTTCTTTTGCCATGTTACTTTTTTTTTCCCCACATAGCTATGAAAAGTCCATCCATTTACTTTACCCGCTTTTTCCATCGCGGGGAGCCGGTGCCTATCTCCAGCAGTCACTGTGCGAGAGTTGGGGGACACCCTGGACAGGTCGCAAGTCCATCGCAGGACCACATAGAGACAAACGAGACAAACAACCATGCATGTTTTTGGTCTGTGGGAGGAAACCGGAGTACCCGGAGTAAACTCACGTGTGCACAGGGAGAACATGTAAACTCCATCCAGAAAGGCCCCAGGCCGTGATGAGATCCTGCAACCTTCTTGGTGGGAGGCGACAGCTCTAACCACTACGTCCCTGTGCCACCCGCTATGAAAAGTCACAACCCCTAATTCTGCAGTGAGTGAGTTTTACCAATAGCTATGTTGTATTTTTATATTATATAGGTGAAATTGTCCTTGTAAAAAGGAACATCAACATTCAGAGTGTGTGAAGCCCTCCAGGAAATGTAAGTTTTGATCGAAGTAAAGAGTTGGCATCACCAAATATTCTAACAGGCGTCACCATTCTTCACCATTCTTTTAATTTTTTTAATTTTTAGTTGCGGAAGTTTAAAATGTAAATGAACAAGTGTAGGATTTTGTAAAATTCACGAAGCAGCAAGTTCTACATTGCAACCACTAAAAAATAGATGAATAAAAAATTATGTCTTTTTCCCTTTTCAAGCTCGTAGGTAAACTACAGTGGCCAGTAACGTGTTTGGTTTTCTTTTATCAGCAGAAGTTGATACAGGGAGTTGAACACTGCAGATTTTGTTGAAACAGAACTATGATTTTTGTTTATATCAATGATAAATTCTATAGTTTGGAGACAATTGAAGAAATACTTAAAACAAACACTTTGTGGCAGCAACTTCATTTCTGCTAGTACAGCCCATAAATGCTTCTGGACCCTTAATGGCACTGAAGTTACACCTGGAAACTCCTGGATCACCAATGTGAGACTCAAGTTAATATTTAGAGATTAATCCACTGCTTTCTTTTACTAAACAACAGCTTTGTTTTAAGCTCTTTTCTCCTTCTATAAAACCTCATTCCCATCTGTCACAGGTTGTAACAAAGGGTGAGAAACTAATGCTCCCGACCCTCTCATATGCTTATGAAATATTATCTTGAGAATGAAGCTTGAAGGGATTTGGTAGATTTATATTGACACTTCACACATTCCTTTGACAAATTGGCCATTTCTGCATTGTTGCCAAAATCCTGCTGGTCACCTAGGCGATGACATTAAACTGAGTGAAATGGCTCTTTGCGTGTGATTAAGTCAAACAAAGATGACGCACTGTACCTACAATATATCTAAGGAATGAAAAGTAAAATGCCAAGCATTTCTAAAGAAAACTGCTGTAAAACGTAGTTATGGAGACTATAACGAATCATTGCCCTGGCCTAAAGGTCTCTTTGTTCCAGCTCCGTCTGCTTTTCACTAAGAGAATATTACTGGTCTGAGTGAAAGGAGGGGGGGTAAGTAAGTTGTTTTTTGTGTATCACCACTTGAGTCCTGTGTGTGTTTGGCACAGGGGCCTCAAAAGAGTGCAAAGACAACAAAAGGCAGGGTTACCACAAGTGTTTGGTGGTACAGGGGCTTGAACTGGCGCAGGTTCTTGGCACAGGCACAATGCATGGTGTTGGACGATCGTGTCCAACTGAGACAGAAGCTGCTTGGGGCTGTATCAGCATCTCAGTGGGGCCACGGAGGAAGAAGAGAGGGAGACAAGATCAGAAGCAGAGGGGAAAATTGAGGCAGATTTTCTTGCAGGTGTTGAGATAATGGATGAACAAATGATGTAATTGTTGAAGCATTTCAGAAAGAACCAAGTGGGGGAGGTCCTTGTATGGTTTGCGGAGGAGGTTTGGAGATCACAGAGGAGCAGAATTTGAATTACAAAGACAAACTAGATGACATATACAAAGCTGAAAATGATGACAACCACAGTAGTCTGCAACACCTATAGCAAAATATTTCAAAAGGATTTAAATTAAATATTCAATCAGAAAGTTGGTCACAAAATATATCAGCAAACATGATTTTTTCTCAGACAATGACTACTTGGTACTCTGGTAATCTGAGTTTTTTTAGGAACAGACTCCTTGGTGATGTTCACATTTTGGTTTGAGTGAGTAGCTGAAGAAACAGTCAAGCATTAGAAACCACACAGCAGTTATCCTAAACAAGTTTTTAAGGTTAACAGGATATAAAACAGATAATAAAAAAACTGGCTTGCCTAATGAACCCTCTATAACTTCCTGACAACTAACTGAATATAGCTGGAACCTCTCAAAAACTAAATGCTGATCTTTTAATTTTTCTGTCAAAAAACAAAACATGGATGGTTGTTTTGGTAGACTGTTTGAGTTCAGATCTTTTGATGAAAGTCTCATGTTTTTTGTGTTCCTTGGGGATTGATGCAAATGATATAAATCTGTACACTGCCATCAATTTTCCATTACAGGCAAATGATGATATTCCTGCCAGTTGTGCCCCAGGCTGCACCAGGTGCTATAAGGTGCAGCTATTTGTGCTTGTAAATAACCATATATTTCTGTTTAAATAACCGGGTTTAAAAGTTTGAAGACTGAAAATGTTTTAAAACAGCCAAAACCTGCTTTAGTCTTGTCTCCATTTCAACTAGCTGGTAGCTTGGCAGTCTGGTCAGAGGTGAACTCTCTTTCTCAAACTGAGGTTGTTTTACAACTGTGTAACAGGTAAGATAATAGTTGTTTGTACAAAGTATTGCTTCAATATTTTAAACATGAACTGCATGTCTGGCAAATTATGAGTGACAAATCTTAGCAAAATAACTGGTTTCCACTTAAATTGAAAGTATGAGAACAACATTGAGGAATATGAAGATGAAAGCTCCCTGTTTCAGCAGTTCTGGTTAAACACAGACATAGTTGATATTTTACTTTTACTTTTTCGCTTTTTTTCCAGGGATGTTAGCATTCTGACATTTTGCATACACCACATCTTGCACAGGATGAATTTTGACAAAGCATCCAGTGGATTTTAGTGCAGCAATTTCATGCAAGAGTAAGGATTACTGACATTACCTAGTTTTTTTCCACAGTTTGGGCGTGTGTTTTAGGTTAACCCAGTATTGTATTTAGAAATAGCATCAGATCCTTTTTGATGTAATCTGTTGACTGGTAGATTCACCAACAAAGGGTTTCAGGGGGTCTTTTTGTGCTTTAGCGTTTTTGGGGAAATAGGCTGTTCACACTGGAGTCCGATGGAGGTCACATTTAAAATGTAATGTGAACGACTAGGCAAAAAAATCAGATTTGACCAAAAAATTGAAATTGAGCATAAGACCTGCCGTGTGAACGTAGCTATAGTTTGATATTTAACCAATACACTTTCTCTGCTAAGACAAGCTGAACCCTGAACACAACAAAACAAATACAAACAGAACAGACAGATACACCAAAAGTGTCAGATGTCAGTACATAATATCTGCACTGTATGTCAAAGTTAATAGCACTGGCTTTGCACTTCGATCTAAAACAGTAACTCATCGGACTGTGACTGTTGGAGACTAGTTGGCGACTCATAATTGCGACCAAATACGCAAATTTTCCTGTGCAGTCTCATTGAATTCTGAGTGTTTGCGACCGAGTGAGCAATGAGCCATGCAGCTGTGTTTTGTGCAGCTAATTTTTGAATCGGGGCCATTTTTGTGTACACAGTTTGCAAAACTGTATTCTAGACCATGCACATTATTTTGTTGCCAAAATCGTTCCTGCCTAGACCAACTTCGGTCAGTGCAGCCATGTGTATGATTTAATCTACTGGAGTAGACTTTTGAAATTAAGATAGGCTGGTTTGGACCAGTTTTTAAAGATTTGTTATTCAAGTGACAAGACTAAGCTTGAGCAACACACGCAAGAAAATTGAGGAGCCACTGCAAATGTTTTGAGACATTTTGGAGAGCCTCCTGTGAATGCTGTTTGCCAACTAGTTGCCAAACGTACAGTGAAATATTATGCACAGTAAAAAGTTCCATCAACTTCTGCAGAGTTCTTTATACATGGATAAAGTGGTAACCATTAAAACTGAACTTCAGGATGTTAGGGTCAAAGTGTGCAGTATTTTTATCACAACTACATGGATGGGATTGTTAATTCTTTCAGTATTTCTCAATAACTTTTAATCCAGCTGATTGTTTTCTTATCCTCACTTGCAGGTCAAGCCATCCCACTACTTCACTTTAACATCAAGTCTTATTTGGTGCAGGGTAAAGTGTTTGTCATGTTGTACTTTTTTCATAAAGGTGCAGACCTTTGGTTCTGAAACAGATCTGCACACATTCTAATCAACAAGCTCCTCTTTAAATTATTCAGGAACATGGCTCAGCCCCATCCATATGGTGAAAGAAGCAAAGATAAATTTGGAACATCACACTTTTAAGAGCGTGAGCTTTTAGTCCCCTGGGTCATTTTCTGCCTTGGTCTTAATTGAGAGTGTTCTTGAAAAATCATTACTATATTAATGATTTAACACAAAGTAACTACCTGCTTTTTTCCAGGAGGAAAGGGAGATTTGCTTCAAATCAATACCCATGCACGCTCATTATAAAAGGGGTAAAGTTATAGTAATTAGGCAGACACCAATAACTTTTTAATGATCTTTGTTTTTAATTGCATATTATTGGGCTGCACAGTGTGTGTTTATACCTAAATATAAGATAATGGTGAAAGGAGAAGTAGATTAAGGAGGAGGCAATGGCAAGTTTTGTTTTTTTTTCTTCATCTAAGCAGTAACAACAGCTCAGATAGTCTGCAGAGCAGTTGAGGATGAATGCAACCATCCCTTAGTGTCTTTCTTTTCGTGCATCACTTTATCAGTAATTTGCCTACACTAGCAGTCTGGGATTTTGAAATATTTGTAAAACAACACTTCCCTTTCTGCTGTCTGTTTGGGTGAGGAAGTGAAAGGAGTGCAAAAAAAGGGCACAAGAAACTTTCAGAGAAATGAAAATATTAATATGCCAGTTGCATCATGGAACATGACAGTTACACACTTCCTCTCTTTCTAAAGATGTCTTACAGGTGAAGTGAAAATGATTCACACTAAAGTCACTGTTTTAATGGAATAATTTGGTTATTTTGAAGCGGGTTTCTACGTTAAAGTTATACCTAAATAATATGTTTCCTGATCTAGACAGCTTCTTGAACAGCCTCAGTTTGGAGAAACAGAGTTAACATCTCACAGAGCTGACAAGCTAGTGGTTGATGTTGCTGTCTTTAAGGTACTTATTTCAAAGTCATAAAGACCGGACAAAAAAAATTCATAAAATCATAAACTTAATCTGCACAGTATTGTTTTCATATTGAGGGTCAACGTGTCCTTGAATTAAACATTTAGAAGCAAAATTTGTGACCAGCTGCCAACTACTACATGTGTTTGTTTACCTATGAAAAGAGCTGAAGTGACTGAAAACAGGTCAAATGTTAAACTTATTAGTTAAGCAGAAGTTTTACAAAAGCTGTGTGTGTTTCAATGCCAAGGCCTCTCTTTATGGCGCTTCACCATCCTGCCTAATCCCTGGTATTTATTTTTAACAGTTGTCTTTCTCATTGTTTACTTTTACATTTAGCTGCAGATTCACTCGTGTTTTCACCTAAACATCTATGTCTGATTTTGCCATATTTGTTTATCTAAAGCCTAATGCTGGTTAATCGCACGAGTCAAGCTTCCAAGTGGTTTTTGGTTTTCAGTGCTTTGTTTATATTAAGTGTGGACCTGCATTTCAGAACTACATATCAAGGTATCAGGAAAACTACTGGAGTAAACTCTTTCAAACTGCACCATTTGATCTAGTTCAGGACAACCTTTTTTTGACTGATTTCATAATTTGCAATGAACCTTTAAAAGACCTTCAATTTTTCAAAATTTATGGCAGTTCAAGCAAATGCTAATTTATATAACCGTACACCGCCATCAGTTTTACATTACATGGTTATTTACTCAGAGTTCTACTGGTATTAACCACTACAAATACCACAAAACATGTAGCACTTCCGGGTCATTTAGAGGTCCTGTCTGGCAGGAATTTCTTAATAATTTCTGACAAAATAACCATAGAATGTGAAATGTAATGCAGTGTAAAGGTTTTAATAAAATCGTTTGCATGAACCTCTTTGAAATTTTAAAGACTGAAGATGTAAGTCGCTTTATTAGTGGGTTTATTCAAACCTTATTGACAGGCTAAAAATGTCTAGTAATGGACCACTTCTGAAGTCATTTTTTTGTCATCTTAAAACAACAATCTTCAAAGTTTTACAGCAGTCCATTCTCTGTTATTTAAACTTACACACTATGTGGTTATTTCAGCAGAAAATTTTAAAAAATCATCATCTCTAGATACCTACACCTACTTCTATATCTACATATCTAGATCTGTTGCTGGCACTATAGAATTCCATGTAAATAACTGTACTGTGAAATAATTGGCAGTGTAGAGGTTTATAAAATATTGCTTGCATGATCTACTGTAAAACCTTGGAGGCTGGAGATGTTTTAAGACAGCAATTGTTCACTTTGGTCCAAGTTGTGTTTTGACTAGCCGTTAGCTCATCAGTCCTCTTTTCTCTCCAAACGGAGGCCGTTCAAGAAGCCATCTGCAACAGGTAAGATATTAATTATTTGTAACTTTAAAACAAAAACCCTACTTCAAAATGGCAACTTGGGGTGGCAGTGTTAGGAAGAAGGGTAGTGTGTTATGAGAAAAAAAAATGCAATAAGAATATTAAAGAAAATGCAGCAGACATCTGTTGGCTCTTAAAGGGGAAGTGGTCTATTTAAAGTAGAGTCACAGAACAGGGAGTCAGCGGGATGCTTAGCTAGAGCCTAAGAATGCTAAACTGGCAGTCCGGGACTGCTTTGCATCTCAAAGATCTACCCGAGAGATTTTTTTTTCTCCCGTCTTCTCCCTGATGCTTTTTTTTGCCAGCCTGATACCAACATGA
>JAOXNZ010000054.1:22671815-22683650 GCA_028566095.1 Kryptolebias brasiliensis | reverse complement strand
GTATAGAGAGAGAGACAGAAAAGGAAATTTCATGTTTCTGTATGAATATTTCAACACAAACAAATCTGAAAAACATGGCAAATGTATTTATTTTTCAAAATCAAATTTGAATAAAAGGTTGGCCCTTTACAACATTTTAGTTTTGGCCTGTTATGAAAATGAGTTGGACTCTACTCTAAGGTAGAAGGTCACTCAGCTTTAATTAGAACTTAAAAGATCTGATTCTATCTAAGGTCTGATGAGACTCAAATCAGAAATCTCACAAGAGAAATGATAGTCAGTTGATTTTGTGCTAAAAACTTTTTTCCTAAAATATTGTTAAAATGGTCTCTCATTCTCCTGAACCTAGTAATCGTCTTGTCCTGTGAGATGAGTGTTTCATTACATCCCTAGTGCTCACATGAACTACTGTTAATTTTTCTGAGATTGGAGTTTTCTTATGATGACAGCAATCCACTTTTCTCTTTGCCCTGCTCAGACCAGCTGTTACCCCAACAATCCAGTCAGAACTAAACTAAATGTCTCCAAATTCACCAGGTGTTTAAAATACAGAAAACAACCACAAAAATTGCATTGTTTTTCATTGTAAATTGTAAAGAAGTGAACCAGAGTAAGTTTTTCATACAGGGCTTTTTAAAGAATATACTAAAACTTGATATAGCTTTATACCATATGTATTAAAGTTTAATTTCCTTTATTTGTTGTTGTTATTTGTTTTATACATACATTTCCTTATTTATTTGTCTTATTTTCTTTGATGTGACAAATGAACATCTGTACCAATAACAGCTGACAGATTTCAGTATATTTTAATAAATGACTTGCTCTAAGGTCTAGTTTTGACAGTTATTTTTTTTTTTTTAGGATGACTGAATAATATTAAGCCATGACAGACATACGATTCCAGTAGGAGGATGATGGTTGTAGAACCACTATCTGAGTGATCTCAGTGATCCTTGTTCTATCACACAGCTCAATCTGTGCGTGTGTGAAGAAATATCAAATCATCACATAAAGTGGCCCTGACACCAGCTAAAAAGGTGATGGATCATGTGTGTTTGTTGTGCTGGAGAACTTTCTCCCTTGACAGGGACCCTAACTCAAACCTAGGATTCCCCCTCTTTCACTCATTGCCACCTGATATCCCGAAATAACATATACACATGCACACACACGATGCACGCACACACATACTGGTAATTTTCTCCCACCTGGATCAGCAATGCAATAAGACCAGCATCTCTTGGTTAAGCCAAATAGCTTCCTTTGTACATAAACAAGTTAAACACTGCATTTACAACAATAATAGAAATAATATATAAAGGCAGAACAACCCAATCTTAGAATTACAATATGAAAATGAAAAGCAGTAAGTCTGTTTGACAGCTCTTTCAGCTACCGGCAACTACATGTAAAAATGATGAATGTAAAGCGAAATCTCCATAAGTGCCCCAGCCTGCAGTGTTTCCCATACATGGCTCTAACAGAACTCCGTAAGGACACAGAACGTGCACATAAATGACAGCTTTACAGTGTGCGTAAAACCGCTCCATAAAGAGACCCATAGGTTTACCTTCTTGCCTCTGCAACTATTACAAAACCAGCATCAGGAAGTACTGTGCTCAAGTGTAGTATAGCTTTCTCCACACTGATGAATTGATACAGAAAGTATACATCAGAAACAGTCATCAAAAATGATTCACACTGGAATAACAACTCTATAATTATTTGTTTTTTTTTAAGTGGAGTTCTGTGGAAAGGCTATGAATAATTAATATCTTACCTGTTGTAGATAGCTCTTTGAATAATTTCAGTTCAAAGGAAGAGTTTAATTCTGACTGAATTGTCAAGCTAACAGATAGTCTGAATGAAGTTAAGAACAAAGAGATTTTTTGTCTTAAAACAACTTCTCTCAAAAAACAAACTGTGTAATGTGACAAATATTTTTGAGATTAGAGTTTTTGTAAAATGGCAGCAATCCACATTGGTCTTGGCCTCTTTCAGGCTAGGCATTAGCTTATCAATTCGGTCAGAAAGAAAAAATCTCTAAATTTAAAAATTTCTTTAAACTGAGGTCATTTTATCTACAACAGGTAAGACATTAATTGTTTGTAACCCTTGACTCTGATCTTTTACATTTATTTTTTTTGCTAAAACTTGATCAATGGAACTTATAATGAAGTGAAATTACATAAATTTGAATGATGTTAATTTTTACAATAGCTTACATAGTGGGGGTTGCAGGTTTGAAACATGACTGGGATCTTTTTGCAAGTTATCCTCATCCATGTGTGGGTTCTCCTCGGTTTCTCTGGTTTCCCCCCACAGACCAAAAACATGCATGATATTTTAATTGGCAATTTTGCATCCTACCTTATTAGGTGCATAAACACAAACACTGGATTATGAAAAACACTTCTTATGGTAACACAAATAAACAAAAAACAAAATGACAGCATGTTGTTGATGTTACTGTATAGCATAAAAATGCACACTCCTGCCTTTTGTCTCATTTCATGCCTAACAGTGACTTTTTTTCTTAGGAAATGCATGCAGAGTCATCTGTTATTTCCTTCTTTTTGCACTGACTGTTCTCAGGACTAAAAACACGAGGGGAGAAGTGTAGACAAACCTTAGGAGTAATACATGAAGTCCCTCTTGTGTAACAGATGAACAAATCATTTGATGAAAGGCGTGAATTATCTTCATAATGATATCACTGTGAAAAATGTTTTTTGAGTGAAAATAAATGGCTACCCGAAGATCAGGGATTTACAGTGACTGTGGGAAGCAACATGATAACATTGAAATAAATGTATTCCAAAACAGGCTGTTGTAATTCAGCCTTTGATTTAGATCTTTACGGTGCAGCCCAGACATCTACCGTCAGCTGCCGCCTGCCATAGAGCGCCACCGCTTCCTGATAAATTCTCGAGGCAGTCCACAAAACGCTCCCATAACCAGTGACACGAGATGATTTCCCGCCTCTGACAAGCCCCAGTATTGAGTATGATAACACTTACTTTGTCTTCATCCTTGGCTGGAGTATAATATCAATCCGTTTGATGATCCAGCAAAGCAAGTCGAGCACTTGTGTATCAATCTTCATACATCGCTGCCTGGTGTCTAACAAAAAGCCCAGAATGGGATCATTCAATCACTCCTGCGCTGTGCAGTGTTCAGATCACTTGGCCTTCTCTGCAGCTCAAGTGTCTCATGCTCTGTCAGCGTTGGGCCTATTTTTCATCCCTTTTCTTTTCCCATTTATTTTTTTCACTTGTTGGGGATAAAGACACAAATTACAGATGATCATATCACTTCGTGCTCGTCATAACTAAATGTCACACAGAGAGGCGTTAGAGCCTTTTCTCATCATTTCACAAACGCTCAGGCTGGCACACCTTTGCTCTTAGCATCTATAAATTACCCCTTTTCATATTTTTATGGCTTATCCCAAAGTGTGCCATTATGTCAATAAGTTCCAAGTTCAAAATTATTTTAGCCTTTGTACAAATAAGTGAGTTCATCAGATTATTTTTCTCACTTTTCATTTTGTACATTTTTGACTTAAAATTGATTGCACATTACTGTTGTGAGGTAATACCATTCTCATTTACTTTCCTAAACTGATTTTTGCCTAAATACACAACTCTTGAGCCAAGTTTAACCTGTGAGATTTTCAGCCATCGTAGACAAAATCTTTCATCATGAAAGAATGATCTTTTGACATAAGCTTAAGTCAGTGGTCTGTGGTTGTTCTGTGTGACAGACCATGAACTATACATATTATAGACCAAATGTTCCCACCTTCTATCATTGCCAGAATTGAAACCAGCAGGACCCTGTTTGCAGAAGCTGCCATGTTGCATTTTTGAATCCAGTCTTCACTTTAGCAATGTGGGACTTTAAGTCACACATATTAAAAAAAATAAATAATTAAACATACACTAGCCAGGTAAGAACTATGTGAATCAATAAGTGTCAACACTTTTCCAAGGGCAATGTTCTATTTGTTTACAACGAAGGAGTAGGACTTAAAACCTGTACTGGAATAGGCTTCAATTTCTGGGTTGTGGTCGAACAATTTATCACTCACGCAAACAAAAACAATCTACAGCAAATGTCAAACAATGTCAAAATTTTCTGGATAAATTCTGCAGTGTGACTGCCATTGCAACTGACATCTATTTCCCAGCAAAGAACACATCCTCAGCTGTCTCTTTTTCCTCCTCCTCCTCCTCTTTCTGAGTCCAGATTTAATAATAAGAGTGTTAACGCCAGCGCATAGTTTTTATTTATTCTTGGTCAGATAATTCTTTGTAAGGTTTTCTGCAGCAGCAAGAAAATGTACAATCCAGCATCTATTAAATCTTACTTCCTACTGTGAGACATGGGTTACTTTCAACATTTTAGGATACTGAGCTTGCATAGCTTGACATCTTCAAGTTGTTTTTTTAAATTTGTTAGTTTCATAGAGTGTGTCTGGATTAAGAAAAAGCCCCATCCTTGATATTTAAATTAGTAACCACAGTTTAACAAAATGATTAGCTAACAGTAAATGTGCTGGTATGTAGGCTATAGCTAGCTGCAAATTCTTGACATAAAAAGTAAATAAAACAAACAAAAATAAAAACCTTGTCAAAGTTGTAATTTAAAATTTGAACAAAGTGTAGCTACGTGTGACAACATGGCCAGCAAAACATGCTCACCTCTGGCACTTTGTATTTGCCATTTCTGACCATAGCAAAAAAATATAGTTACTATTGTAGATAGAATAGGTAGAAAAAATATATATAGTTGACGATCTCGCTCACTCATTTTCTGAATTCCCTTAATTCTGTTAAGGGTCACAGTGAACTTATCACAGCAGTTCATGGGTGAGAGGCAGCGTCCTGGGCAAATGGAAAAACAGAGATTAATACAATGTTTACATTTCACAAAGTTTTACTGAATACAGATTTGATTTTCTAATAACTGGTAAATTATAAGGACTCAGTGAATTCCAGCATGGTACTCTGATAGGATGCCACCTGTGCAATAAGTCCAGTCATGAAATTTCCTCGCTACTAAATATTCCACAGTCAATTGTTGGTAGTGTTAAAACAAAATGGAAGCTATTGGGAACAACAGCAACTCGGCCACAAAGTGGTGATGCTGAGGCTCATAGTGTGAAGAGATCACCAACGTTCTGCAGAGTCAACAGCTATAGACCTCCAAACTTCATGTGGCCTTCAGATTAGCTCAAGAACAGTTCGTAGAGAGCTTCATAGAATGGGTTTCCATGGCTGAGTAGCCGCATCCAAGCGTTCCATCACCAAGTGCAATGCAAAGCTTCAGATACAGTGGTGTAAAGCACACCACCACTGGACTCTAGAGCAGTGGAGACGTATTCTCTGGAGGGACAAACCATGCTTCTCTGTCTGGCAACCCCGATGGATGAGTCTGGGTTTGACAGTTGCCAGGAGAACAGTACTCATCTGACTGCATTGTGCCAGGTGTAAAGTTTGAAGGAAGTGGGATTATGGTGTGGGGAGCCAGGCCTTCTCATCCAACATCAGTGTCTGACCTCACAAATGCTTTTCTGGAAGAATGGTCAAGAATGGTATTCTCATAAACACGCTCCTAAACCTGTGGAAAGCCTTCTCAGAAGAGTTGATGCTGTTATACCTGCAAAAGGTGGACCAACATCATATTAAACCCTATAGATTAAGAATGGGATGTCACTCAAATTCATATGTCTGTAAAGGGAATACTTTTGACAATATAGTATATGTGATCTCTAGTGGTTGTGAGAACAAGGTAAGTGTCAAAACAGCATATGTTAACTTCATATGATCCTGTAAAAAAAACAACACATCATTTTGTCAAGCTATAGACAAGTGGTTTTATTGTCTAAAAGTTTCTTCAATGCCCATGTCACCAGAGCAGTCAAGAAAATGGCATTAATGTGCTGGTGAAGCTGTAAAAATATTGTATCTAATCCCTAACTACAAGGGCATGGGACGTAAGGGTGCAGAGGGTGCTGCATCACCCCTTGATGGCTGCCAGAGGACATGCATGTCCAAATGTCTAGTTAAGGGATTCATGAAAAAAATAATAAAAAAAATAAGAATTTGTGCTGCACAAGTTTGCATACTTCTAATGTTTATATATATTAGAGTTTTGTAATTCTGGTATATAAACCAGTGCTGCTATTGTATATCTGTGTGCAAAATGTTACTGCTTAAAACCCACAAAAAAAGTAAGCTAATTAGCATTAGACCATGAATACAATTTTATAGATGTCTGTCTAAAATATGCAACAAGTTTTGTAATGTCCATACTCAGATAAGACGATATTTACTGCTAATGTACATTTCACTGCATGTATTTGGTATTATGGGTATTTAGGGTCATACAAATTCCGACATGCTCACAGCACCCCCTAACTAAAACATGTTTCCATGTCTGTGCCTGACAATGACTGAATTGTACCCTAAACCAAGTAGTGTTATTTTCTAAACCTAAGAAAGAAGTGTCAAGCTGTTTTAGAAACATTTATTTTTCAATAGTCTTTTAGTATTTCTTCAGCTTTTCGTAAACCTAAATCATCCAATGGATGTAAGCACTACATACATATTGGCCTGCATAAAGTTACCAACTGTAGCTAGCTAATTTTGTTTTGCCGGCTGTCTGCTATAAATGTATCTCTGCGGCAGGCTTCGGTGCTCTGTGGAAACAACTATGAGGCTGTGCTCGCCTAGTGAAGTATAGCTCAATCAACAGACACTAAGCAATCAACTTTTACTTGTCAGTTTTGATATATCCAATCATAGCTTTGGGTTGTTTGGTGATGTCTAATGTTCTGTGAAGATGGGCTTTTCATATTCTTTATTGTTTCTGTGTTTTTTGCCCCCATCAAAACAAAAAAATGTGTTCACACTTTTGTGAAATAAAACCTCTAAGGGGGAGAGAAGTAGAAGGGGTAGACGTAGGAAACAATGAAATTTAACCCATTTAAAACTGTATCATTTTCCGACCATACCTCAGGGCACTGGGTGTTTATTGGCGGGACTGGAGAAGCAGAGATCACTGGACTGGTAATTGTTTCCTCTAAATCTGCTGAGCTCTGAGGAACACCAGTTTTTCATCAGACAGAGAATGAGAGGGTAAAAGGACAACACTAAGAAAAGCAAAAATGCTTTATCTCATCATGTTGGTTTTTATCACTTCATCTAGCGCGCTAGTGAGGCCACTAACCTTCCTCACAACATAATTATAAACGCAGTTTTTGTCACTGGAGAAAGGATGACTTTGGTTTCTTCTGCTACTATGACCCAAGTAACATTTTATTTGAATTACTGGAAGGTTAAATGTTAAAAAAAAGCATTCATTTACATTTTTTTTTCCTACTTATTTATTGGAAATGGAAAGAGAATTGAGGTGTTTTTAGAAACACCTTAGCGTTAACTCATTTTGACATTTTCCCATTGAGTCAAAGCTTAGAAATAGGCCTGATATCTCATTCAGCTGTGAAGTGATGTGCTCTCCTCGTAGCCGCAAAAAGACATCAGAAAAGCGACGTACTGCCACACTCCACTCGGACCAATTTGTCTCCATCACTCTATTCATAATAAACAGTGAATGATTTAACTAAAATTGTGCAGAGATTGTTATGGTGATTTTCTTTCTCTCTCCCCCACTTTATTTTCATTATACTTGCGAGTATGCTGGAGGTTTCGATTCTGTGCGTGCATTTGGCTTTGAAAGTCTCAGATTTAGCGCTGCGGTATTGGCTCATTTTTCATATCCATTGTTGGCTTGTCAGGGTGTCATAGCTGTTCCACAGAGCTGTTAGATCAGTCCAAATGTATAAATCATCCAGGATCTGACACACTCATTTAATTTGGGGGGGGGGGGCTACTGCAGCAGCGGGCCTATTAATGAAAAATCCCTGCCCTGTTTGCTGAGCGGGAACATTCAGCCAATTTTATTTTTATTTTTTTCAACCTGCTGGATATTCTATATGATTTCCCTCAGTGGGGTGGTGGCTGCCAACCTGGCACTCCGTCATTTATCATCATATGTTATGTTTGTCAATCTGCTGAATTCTTTAAGTCAGTAGCACTTGTAAAAATCACTTTGCATATTGAGGAAAAGGGGCAAACTCTGAGAGTGCTAGGTGAGCCGAGCCTCTCACATTCCACAGTGCAGCGGTGGTTCCAACCCCAGAGCCTGTGTTATTGTTTTCCATCTGTGAAATAAAGTAACAGGTACTTAATGTACCAAAAACAATTTGTACAGCAGTTCTTTTTCCCCATTGAAGGCGTGCATGGCTCGCTGAGGGCTCCCCTTATCTCAGCGAGGCTAATCCATTTTCACACTGCACTCCGGCGCTCTCATTTTACAGCTGAGGAGCTCTCCGGCTCCACGCTGGGCCTGAAATGGGACCCCAGTCACTGCGGCCCCTTGGAGTTTGCGTAGGTAAGTGTGCAGAACAAATGCTGAAAAGTCTTTAGAAAGTTAAAGGGACTAGTTGGGCTTCTCCCCCCCCCACCCTCCCACCCACCTGATCACCTATATTTTTTGGTGCATTTCACAGTGTGAGCCTCTGTGCTTGAGCGCTGTCACAGGAGAGTGTTTATAATTGGAAGAGCACACAAAAAAATGAGGAAAGATGTGTGCATGTGAAGTACTCGGTTCTGGTGTGCAGCCAGTGAAGTCATTTCCTATTTTTTTAATGCTTTCTTTTATAAATGTGTACAATTTATTACTCTGCATGTGCTGGCAAAAAAAAATACACATCTTTGCCAAGTGACTCTTCAGTCTGAGCTCCTTCAAAGCTACTGTTTATGAAAAAAAGTATTAATGCCATATGTGTAAGCTGCAGTACGAGCAAAATGGGAGCAAGTGGGACTGATTATGGTTGAAATAATCACAGCAAAACTTGATGAACCAATGTTGCACATCAAACAAGCCATGATTAGGATGTTAAAGATCAAGATAATAAATGGCTCCTAAAATTACTCAAACAGAATATGATGGTTGGATTTATTTTTCCAAATGTAGCATCTATTGCACTACAATGTTTTCAAATCAAACAAAAAAACCCTTGCAAACGGCAAAAAAAAAAAAAAGAAAACAGTGCTGTTTTGCTTCTGAAATGGAGGCAAAAGTGCATCACGGTAAGACTGTGGCACAACAGAAAGCTGGCAGATTTCCTATTCGATAATGATATCTGCAGCTTCCACATGAATTCCTATCTAATGGAGGCCCTTCTGTCTATTTGTTGTCATGGGTACTTCAAGCCCAGGTCGGTGGCCCTGAAAGGAGCAGCTCTGTTTGGGACAGTCAACCAAGACGAGCCGGGATCATCTTGGGTGAGAGATTTGAGGAAAAAAGTCAAGAATTCTCCTTTGAGAGCTAAAAATTCTCCCCTTTTTTACCATATTTTACATGTTTAAGCTTACTAAAAATAAGTATAATTTTTAGGTCTTCTCACTTTTACTTAATATATGTTTTTTACTATACCTAAAAACTCACATGCTTGAATTTGGCATAGGCTCACCTGTTCAATTACTTACTTAAATTTGATTTTTTTTATTTTTTTTATTCTTATTTCATTTCTTTGCTTTTGTTTTCTTTTGCTGGTTAGAGCCACACACATAAATCACTGGAAAAACTGTTTGATTTGCTCATGAGTCGTGCTCCTAACCCTTTGCTATCCCATCATGCCAAGTCATTTAAGGCATCTGTGGCCTCCTGGCCCAGCTTCTGAAGCCCCATCAACCCCCTGCCGCGGACCACAATAGCGCATGCCCACTTGGCGGGGCCAGCCTAGGAGGGCAGCCGGGCCAGGACTCCCAGGACTTCCACGCATCTAGAGCAGCTGGAGGTCCCATCTTCCCATCCTGCTTCTCAGCAAAACAATCAAAACAAAGAAATTCTATAATAAATCTGTCTCGGGAATCAGGAGCTATCTGGGTAAAATAGAGAAAGAAAAAAACAAAAGGAGACTTAGTCAATAAATTCATAGTTTAAAAAACTGAAAACAAGAATTTTCTTTCTGTTACAGGAAAACGTATTGGATATATGGGTTTAAGGCTATATCAACACTATTCCAGATATTTAAAAACTATGTATGTATATATATATATATATATACACATTTTTTCAGCTGCATTTCCACTACCAGTCCACACACAGTTTTGGTGAAAAAAACTCTGAGAAATAACAGATTAGATAATGTAGAAGCCAATTTTGCGTATGTTCATTACCACTCTGTGTGCTAGACAACATAGCAACAATGAAGCTGTTTTACCTTTTTTTTATATATATATGTCTGTCTCTTGTCATCCTGATCCTGTCACTATTAACAGGTCTTAAAGACAAAAAAAAGCAACAAATGTTTTGAGAAAATCTTTAGCCAAGCTTTTATGTTGTTATTGTGGATGTTCTCGCGACCTAGTGGCCCAGCATGGGTATTTCATCTTTTTTGTTAGAATGTGTGAATGTAAAAAAAACATTCTGACACATAAAAAAATATAGACAAAAAAAATATTGGCCTGTTTTTTAAGGTTGCCAATTCAAATCCCAATTATCTACAAAAAAACCTTCATACTAACTGTACATAAAACAATGAAAAACATGATGCATTCAGGATCTTCTGTGTTTTACATTTGTAATTGTGCATAAGTGTATGCACAAGTCTGCTGTTCCGATCCACCGCTCAGACTCACTTAGCCTCATCAAGTTAACCCCTCTAACCTAAACAACAGTAATGGAGAGCTGAAACATCCCCCCTCCTCTTTTCTTTCACTCACTTCTGGCACCCTAGACACACACACACACACAGACCTTAGTCTGACCACCCCAAAGCTAATGCAGTTGACTCAGAGGGTCATCTGCAGTTCACCAAGAGGTTAAAGATAAAGGAACACATCCCCTCTGTTTGTGTTTGCCTACCTGTCCTTGTGAAAAGAGGGGAAACAAAGCAAAAAAAAAATGTTGTAGCTTGTACAGTTTCTCACTTTTATCCCATTGTCTTTCATGTAATTTATTTACTGGGTTTATTTGTTCTGTATGACTTCCAGAAGCAAAATTAGATTATAGGATTCTCTTTTAAAGACCTTTTTCTTTATAGTGGTGTTTATTTTGCTTGGCTCACTACAAGGCCAGTTGTTTACATTAAGATGAGGTGGATTCTCTTTCTCTCACACACGTTTGGAGTAATTTGAGGTTTGCGCTCTCATCCGTGTAACTAATGCTGAGTGAGGCCAAGCTAGAATGCATCTGAATGGGCCTGAGAGCCACTAGAGGAAGAGATTCATAATCACAGTCAAGATGACAGGTGGATCAAATTTCTAAACTTTTTTTGTCTGCACACTGACAGGCTATCAGTCAGCGGGCAAAGATGGTGTTTTCTTAACCCCAGAGTTGCATTAAGGTGACATCCTGCTGTAGCTGAACTGGGTGACATATTGATGTGGAGGAAATATAACAGGCGAGAAGCTTTAAGACTTAAAAGAAAATTTATAAGCCAGAGGGGTTTGTGGGTTTTATAGGTAACAGTCAAATAAAGTGACTATTTGTGCCTGTCTGTGAATATGCCTGCTTCAGCTCTGTAGAAACAATGCATGAAAAAAAAAAAACAAATAAAATAAAATAACAGAACGATATAAAGAATATGTAAAGCCATAAATAAAGCCCTGTCTACACGTCTTCAGATATGTGGTTTAAACATTTTTTTCCTTGCTGATGTTAAAAACTCCACGTGTTTTTAATACAATTGCCAGTAGTTGGTGAGATCAACCACATTAACAACATATCAAAATACTAAACAAAAACTTTTTATAG
>JAOXNZ010000054.1:22640316-22650675 GCA_028566095.1 Kryptolebias brasiliensis | reverse complement strand
ATTTTTTTTTTTTTTTTTTTTTTTTTTAAATTGGCATTTACATCATAATCGCCCAGCATTTTGTTCGGCTCAGCTAAACTCTGAGCTTGTTGGATGTCTGCATTAGGGTTGATACAGCAACTGTATTTACTACTGGGGATATCATATGAGTCAGGCTAAGCCGGGAGGGATGATATCAGCTTTTGTTTGAGCCTCCACTATGTTGAGAGACAGCCGTAAGTACTGTACACCTGTCTCATTAGGCGAACCATGCTGTTGACCCAGTGTATTAGCCCAGGCCTAATCCTGGCAGATCTGAACAGGCTTCTCTAAGCCTCTCATATGGATAAGTCTTCCCCTGAGCCGCCATGACAAGGCTGCAGCACAATGAAAAAGCAGGCCACACTAACACATCGTTATGTCTCCAGAAAAGATACAGATTATGAACCACACTAGGTTTTGTTTGTTTATTGGCAACATTACTGTCAAATTATATCTTTTCCTGGGAGGCACTGCAGAAGACTATTCACATGGCATTTATGCACATTTATGCAGACATGGTTATAAAAGAACTGCAATGCCCAAGGAGATACCTTGAAGTCACCTGTTTACAGTACATCAAAGCAGGCGTGTAGTTATTAGACGTTACCCAGCAGGTTCTAATGTCTAAACCTTACCAAAGATCTGTGTTGACTAAAGGTATAATGAAGTTTGTATGAAATTAAATTAAACAACAATTAAAATAAAAAGTAAATAGGAACTGAACCAAAAACTGGTCTTTAACTCATGGTTCAAAGTTCTGTCTTTCATTCAACCCTTTATTCACAAGTAATGCCAGAATAAAGTTAGATTTTTTTTCTTCAGCATCTAATATTGCTGTGGCTGATGCATTAGGGCACTAAAACCGCAATTGTATGTTTGTTCTTGACAGTTTGGTACCAAAAGCTTATACAAAAACACAGAACACGCTGTCCTGGGATTACAACTAATTAGTGAGAATGACCAAGATTGTTGTACTGATCTACTAACAATAATTTTATAATCTAAGTAATATAAACTTGTAGTCTAATATAATTTTAGCAAATAAACTGTTAGGTAGTTTACAAATTTGTTAAACTATGCTGAAGCAGCTTTAATAGAACATGAAGATCAATTTGACACAATAAATCAAAACATTCAAGAGAAAAAAATTGCCTCATCTTTCCTCATTAAAATACAGTTGAAAGGTATTTATCACCTGCTGTCAAAAGGCAAAATGTAGCATAATGTTTTTTGCCTGTGTCTGTATTTGTGTGTTTTTCTGTCTGTTAGCAATATATCTTGCTTTTGTCGAGCCCTAACAAATCTCATGAGATATTTGTTTAAAACATTGCCAGTAACTGTTGAAGTCAATCCTTTCTGTCTGTTAGAAATATATCTCATGCACCACTGGACAGATTTTAAAGAAACTCTCAGAATATAATCATTGGATGGACATCAACAACTGATTGACTTGCAAAGACAACCCAATTGAAAATGGCTGCCACAGCCAACTGACTTCAGGAAACACAAAAACGGCTATAACTCAGTCAATGTTACAGACATTATGCTAATATTTAGTGTGGTAGTAAATGAGAGTCATTCACTACACATACCTTGAGCGCCAACAGATTTAGCAAGATATTACGATATTGTGTGAGATTGCACATATTGTTATTTTCAACCAAAACAGCTACAACTCCTCCATTTCTCAACATGATCTGAGTTTAAAAGTCTGGCATAAAGGTCATTCATTCAAGGAATGCTATGCTTTTAATTTACCCACGTAATTTTCAAACCAAACACTGTAATAGTTCAGAACCTTGAACCAGCAGTGCCTCTTTATTGTATCATGTAGTACAAATCTTTAATGGCCTTGCAAAAAGTTACAGTGTTTGTTTTTTAAGCCTGCATTGCCTCCTACTCCTTAATAATACTTCCTGGAGTTTGGGTCAATGTTATGTTACAGTGTGTCTCAGAAACGTGAGTAAAGGAATGCTTTGTGTCTGTTCCATCGATGAGGACAGCCTCTGTGCAGCCTCCTGTCATCAATGTCATATTGGGAAAAAGGGAGATTCAGGGACAGAGGCAATAATGTCTTATTTGGACTCGAGGTAGAAATCAAAGCTAATCACAAAGCTTCTTCTTCACTTATTGACTCTTTTTTGTAAACATCAAGATGAGGAGATTGATCATGGAAAGAAGTTAAATCAGTGTTGACTGCTTCTTTTAACATGCCCTTGTCATTTCTTACTATTTTTCTTTTGCTGTGCATCATTATTTCCTAAAACTAGAGGAAATATTTGTGTTATTAAGTGGAACCACATTCAAAATGTTCTATTTTTCAAAGTTCTTTTACATTTTTACTGCATACAAGCCTGAAACTGTGTGTTTTACATCTATTCTGTGTGTGTTTTAGGGATTTAGTGTTGTGTAAGCAGGTTCATCCTGTAGGAAACAAAAGTAGGCATCCTTACAAAAAGGAATTTACCAAATCTCATCATGGCCAATCTGAGACCACGACCCTGTTGAAGATGAGAGCTGGTGACTGAACAAAGCCCTCGGTGGAAGGAAGCTGTCCAACCTCTGAGAGCTGCGTGCATCTCAGCTCTGCCTGGCAAAATGCAAATGTCAAGTGACACTCGACAAGTCTGTGATTAAGATTTAATAGAGAAAAATGTGAGGCAAGGATATTAGCCTAACTAAGACACATCAGCTGCCTCTCCTTAGGGTGCCCCACCCTGTCTTCTAATATTCTCTTATTGCAGCAGGGGACTGCTATGACAAGAGTGCAAAATCACATCCTGCAGGCGGCAAATAAATCAAAGATCTAATGCTATATTATGGGATGTTAGAGACTTGAGTGCTTGTATATCACTTCTTTGAATTTAAGTTTACAGTATTGATAAAAATGCTAAGTTTGGAAGTCTCTGAGTTTGTGTTTCTTTAACTAACCAAGTCTTGCTATCACCAAACTGCCCATAAGCAGTCTAATAATTAAAAGTGTTCTGTTTGTCACCAGCAGCTGCACAGGAGGTCAAACAGCACAAAGAGGGAAACATGCAGAGGAATCCCCCTGAGCGTGCTCCCAGATGAAGGTCAGCGCTGCTCCACCAACACTTAGCAGGCCACCGCCATCACCAACCAATCGCTCCGCCGCAAATCTCCTCTGAAATTTAAAAAATTTAATTTGTCAACATGTTTCTATCATATGCTCCATCACTGCCCGAGTCATTGGCAGGGGCCCGAGGGGGGGTAAGGAGGAGGTGATGGAACACGGGGGGGTGGAGGGGGTGACATGCTGTTGGACCAAGGCAGCTGCTCTCAGATGGGAAGACGGTGCTCTGATTAGGCCCTCATGCTGGTTGAAATTGTCCCGGACAGCCTAGAAATCAGATTATTAACTCTGATACCAGACGCTCTGTCTCCTGACCGGAATTAGCATCAAAATTTTGATATGGATCGATAAGCAATCTTTCCCCTTTTTCACAATCTCCCAGGGCTTCATTAATCTGTGTGTATGTTTATGTCAAGGAATTAAGACATCCCGCTTACCCCGCCGTCCTCTTCCCCAACACACAGACAGACACTCTAACACCCCTCCTGCAGGCTGCGGTTCTGTTCTCTCAGGGTGATAGACGGGAGGAGCTCATAGAGATTTATTAAATCAAGCAATGACTCTACTTACCTCAAAGAAAATAGCCTCCTGTTTCTCTCTGTCACCTCTCAAGTCTTTGCAAAAGATCACTAATCTGTTTTATGAATATGTGCTGAGTGGTAAATCAGCAGGAAGATATTTGGGCCAGTGTGATGTACAGGGGACATATTCTCCAAACCCATCATGAGAAACAAAAAATACAGAAGTGGTTCTGAAGACATGAACAGGAACATCTGAATAGGTATTGGGAAAACATGTGATTGTACTCACATGAAAATGCTCTTTGTTATTTGCTAAGTTTTTTTATAGATTCTACCACACGTAGAAATATGGGGCTTAATCTAGTTTTACTAAAAAATGGCAACCAGAAGACCTTAAAAATGAAACCAACGTGGTGCCTAAACCTGCAGTTCTTTGAATCAGTTTTTGGCTGTTCCTTATAGCCAGTCACTTTCTAATGATCCTCATGGTAAATTGCTCTTTTTTACAGCAAAAATAATCATGTTTACATCCCAGTTCAAAACCAATTTTCTGTCCATTTAGCTAATTTGCCCCTTTATTATGAACTACTACATGCATTTTATTCAAGTCACACATTTAAACTGTTATTTAAACATCATGATGGTTGAAGCTGCCAAACAGACGTTCATGTGTTTACAGCTTCTTACTCAGATTCATCCTCAATGTCATTTCTTGCAAAAGCCTAAATTTGTTACAGCAAATCTAAGGCCTCCATTAAGCTGGATGACAAACCCACTATAGGGTGTAAAACAGATGGTCTTTGCAGGATCTTTGTGAGGTCTTCAGGAGAGTATTAGGAATGCAGTGGGCTCCCTGTTATACGCTGTAGAGTGCGATCACTCGTCGAAGGCTTTGAGCATGGAGAAAACCTCTGTGGCAAGGTTGTGGTGGTTTATCATCATGGTGGTAGTGTATTAAGGTCCTGGGTAGAACATGGTGGCAGGGTATTTATGACACTGGTGTGGCATTGTTGTCAACACTTTAAAAGCAGAACTGGCCACGCTGACCTTGTGCTTAGGCTATGATTGTGAGAAGGTCATGGAAAAAATCTAGGTCAGATGTGATACCTTTGGTAGTAGCATCATGCTAGCGTAGTGTGATCTTCTTGAAAGTAGCTCCATTCTGACATGGTCCTAAAGAGTTGTGCCATTTTAACATGCTACTGACTTATAGTGCAAGGTGAAGGTGCAGGAGAGCATCTCGAGGATGAAAAATAGCAAGAAAACTCACTTTGACAGGTAAAGGCAGTATCTCACTAGACTGCAAGTGAGCCACAGAGGCTTGCAGTCTTGCCACTTGTATTTTGTTCAAAAAAGTGTATACAAAAGATTTATCTCAAAAGAGTCACAGAGATTGGGTGTCTTGAACTCATCTAAAACACTTCTCAGTTTAGTTTCCATCATTTCAAAGAGCTAGAGCTGCATTTTCATACCTGCATGAGAAATTTCACATCACAGAAAACATTCAAGGCAACAGCACTAATTGTCCAGATCTAAAAACAAATGCCTAAGAAAAATAATTATTATTAAAAATTGGTTTGAATCTGCTGATGATCATTTCAACAATGTACACCAGTGGATGAAATCCTAAAGGAGGGGGAAGCTGCCAAGGTGGGTAGAATGTGGGCGAAGGTGGGAATGAAATAATCCGCACAGCCTAGAATGCACTTTTACAAGCTGTACACAAAAACTAGCTGTTCAAAACATGGCTCACTGGTCCCTTGGTTGCAAAGGCTGCAACTAAAAAAGTGCCTATTTTTGCCTAATTTTCTTTCAATTTTGAGTTGCCAACTAGTCTCAAACAGTCACAGCTCTGTGGGATACTATCTTAGGAACATAGACGTGTCAAGACTGCCTTCATGCTTAAGGAGCTTTTCCGAATTTGCTATAATCCAGTCCTATTCTTATAGGTCATAAGAGAGCATAGCGAGGTTGTCATCCATTATGAAGGGGTGTAAAAAAGGTAGAAGTCACTGTCATCATAATGTGCAACGTTATGATGCCTGAACCATCTTTAATTGATAATCTAATATATAATATAAAGGTTGTCACAATCAAATGAGAACTTTTAAAAGTCACTGCAGGACTTTTTTGTGTCAAACTGTAGCAGCACCAGCATTGCCAGATATATAATAAATACTGCATTTATACAATAGGTTTACGGTCTATGCGATATACAATAAATAGTTTAAAAAGCCCTCACATACAATTGTTTACGTAAACCAAAAAAAAAAACAACAACTTGTTTTTATTCACATGAACACCTACATATCATCAGAAAGCCCAATCCCTGTGCCCCCCCCCCACTTGTATTTTGCCAAGTGTGACATCTGATCATACGCCCTGATGTTTCAGACATTTTTGAGTTTGATTCAAGTATTTGTCCTCATTTAATCTGAATTTCCTAAATTTGTTTTAAAGCAAAGTTTAGCTTATTTCAGGTTTTATTTCAAAATATATATATTGTAAAAATTCATTAAAGTAGCTGCATTGGTTTATCAAGTGTAAAGTATAATAAAAAAACAAAATAAGATGTGAATAAAAGAATACATCTTGTTTCTACAAATCCAGCTCATAACCTCACTGCAATCAACTAAATGCAATCACTCTACAGCATCTAATATCCTGCCTTCATTTTCTAATGTCAGACATGAAGGAATAAACATGCAACCACGTATAAATAACACGGAGAATGAAAGGAATATGTGAACGTGATGATGGATGATCTGAAACTCAAGGCATAGACAGAAAGTGCCCGAGAACAGCCAGTGGAAAGGATCAGTGCTCGTATAATTATGACCCATACACAGAGCATAATTAATCTCGCCTGCATCATTAGGAAACACGAGTCCGGCCATGTCATTAAAGTGCTTTTAGTCGTCCTACTGTCCTCCCTTTGCCCCGACGCGCTCTCTGTTTTACCAGCCTACTGCTGGTCATTTACAGAAAAAGCACTCATCTATGCGGCGGCATGACTCCTCACATATTGTCTTTATGTCCAATCATGGTTAATAATGATGAGCTTTAGAAGGCAGGAAATGAATCAATGAACATCGGGGGGAAAAATATGGAGTCGAGTTTGACAGTGATAAAGTATTTTTAAGTTGAACTCGAGATACTTTATGATTTGATGAACTGTGTCGGTCAGTAATCTGATTAAAAGGGTCCCTAACATGTAGAGAACTAAAGTCTGACTTTATTTGAAGGCTGCAGCATTACAGTTTCTTATCAAAGGCTCTGTATGGTAAAGGGACATTTCAACCATGCTGAAGTGGTGTTCGGTGTAAAAGTTATGAATATGTAATATCCTATCTTTTGTAGAAAGATTCTGAATGGCCTTAATTTAAAGAAATAAAATTTAGGTCCTGCAGAACTAACAAAATAATGGTAGACCAAAATGGATTGAAACAACTCCCATCTTGAGATGTTATTTTATAAACCTATGCTCTGCTATCAGTTTTGTATTACATAGTTATTTACATTGAAATCCATCTTTACTTACAAGTACAAATAGCAGCAGCAGCTAACTGTAGCACTTCTGGTGCAGACTGGGGTTACTTTTATCAAGTATTTTATACATTTTCTGTGTAAATAACTGTGTAATGTGAAATTGATGGCAATGTAAAGGTTTAAACAGCAGCTGTGAGAACCATATTTAAAAGCTAACAATGACTTGTCTAAGTGGACACACTTAAGTCAAGTCAAGTCAAATTTATTTATATAGCACTTTTCAGCAACAAGGCGGTTCAAAGTGCATTTAAATCGGATTTTGTCATCGTAAAATAACTACAACTTCTAAAATTGTGCAAATGTTATTATTCAAACATTTACATTGCTAACTGCATGAAACGGAGGGTAAAGGATCGTAAAAGAAATTGCATGAACTGCTATGAAAATAAAATTAATGAATGAAATGATGGACATGGCAGCATTTTACTTGTGCTTTAGCTGCACTAACTAGCCATTAGCTTGTCAGTCCTGTCAAACATGAACTCTAGTTCTCTTAATTGAAATAACTTGCACTCTATCTACACCAGGTAAGATAGTATTTGTTCATATCTTCTGTGCAGAAACCATTTAAAAATGGCCAAACTATTCCTTTAGTATTGTTTATTTCATGTAATAAAGGGTGAGAAAGAGGGTTAGATGCTACATAATTAGCGCAGTTTCCTTTGTGGCTTCCAAGGATCCTATTAGCAGAGTCATATTATTTACTAAAGTGCTAATTCTATTCTCCTATATCCATTAACAAAGTGAGGTATGTGTATAGGTAAGTGGATCCAATTGGCTAAGAGCTTGTGGTTTCAGCAGAGAGTGCTTTTGAGTCTGCACACTCAAAAATATCGGACTATGGGTCAGGTTCAAATTAATTAAAGGGCTATAAATGAAAGGACCTGCTAATGACTGCAATCTTACCTACCCAATATTTAATATTTCATCATTAAACAGTAAAATGACCCGATATGATCCTAATACAGTCCCAATTATGCAGCATTGATCAAAGTGACCTTTTCATACCAGGGAGTAGAACAAAAATCAATCCAACGCCTCCTTCTCTGTTTTCCATTTTGCCTGACTATTCGCTGCATACTAAAGTTCCACCGTCTGCAGCAGCAGCCTGTACATACATCTATAAAATACATACCAGGCAACAAGCTGCTCGTCAAACCATCTGACCCTGACTCAGAAAGCAATCTCTCCCCGTGCCCATGTGTCCAATTCTTTTGTTCACAAGCATGTTGAGTTTCTCTTTGCATCTGTTTGTTTTTGCTTTTCATTCGTATTACACCCACCCACATACACACACATGCACAAACGCACACCCACACACCTTCGCCCTACACCGCAGCCTCGTCTTGTCGACTGCCAGACACCCAGCCGTGTTAAATCCTACAAGACAGGTGACAAAAACATGACCGGACTTTTCTGCCTATCAGTTGAAGGCGCGGGGCTTGGAGCCATCATAATGGCTAATTCCTCCGCGCCCGGCCCAGGGAGCAGGAAAAGAAGCGAGACGGGTGGGGGAAAGTGAAATCCGTACAATGCCTAAACACATTTCGCTGCAGGATCTGTCTTGATTTGGCGTACAGCTTGACACTCTCCATTTTCTGTTTGACTGGTAACTGCTGATGTGCTTTTCTCCTGTCAACTCACCATGAAACAAGTTCAACGTGTTTCTAAGGATTGCCAAGTTTGGCTGCTGTTTAGTTCAAGAACAATAGTCCAGATCTACCAATCTACTTGAAGGTTTCAGCTACTTAAAAGACTTTCCCTGAAAAAAATCAATTGGCCTACAAAATGATCCCCAAAAAAAGGTTCACACAACTGATGAAATACACATACAGCACGTCAAAATCTGATGGTGAAAAACGTAAATCTGTGAAGGAAAACCAAAACACTGATGTTATCCCAACAGATTAAACCTCAGCCAACAGAGAGGCAAGTGTTTATGTAATCCCCTGCCTCCACTGTATGAATTAGGCTGCTTATAATCCTGCTTATGAATCATAGCCTGGTAAAACTGTGTCAGCCTTAGCAGAAAAGTAAAAGATTGGTTTTATGTTTTACGACCTGCCTGAGGAACTGCAGCTTATAATCCACTAAGCACATCTTAATCAATGTCCCCCCCTAGACCATGCCCTGACCTGTGAGGAACAAAATAGAACATGATGGATATAATCTGTGTAAAAAAACCCTTTCTCCCTGAAGCGGATTAATTATGATCTTTGTAAGTCATAAACACATCTTTTTAATTATTGATAGCTAACCCCTTTGAAATGAAATTGAAATGAAATGTGTCTGATTTACAGTCGCAGCGTTATGAGCTGGCCTGCTCTCCGCTGCTTTATAGAGACCAAGGAGGTAAGTCACCACTTGCATAAAACATTTCATTGGCTAAATGGAGAGGGATCATACGCTCACTGCAGAATTAGTTCGTTTTCATTGGCGTGAATCACAGGGTTTCAAGGTGAGTGTGCTGATGGTTGAGTGTGTGTATATTTGTGGGGGAGGGATCCAGGCTCTCCCATGACAGCTTGGCTTGAATCAAGTGTGGCACTCTCATATGAGTGAAAATAATGGAATCCTATATGTCTTTGAACATGTCAGCGTTTAGCAGGAGGCCTAAATGGAAAGTGACGACTGGACGCAGCCGAGGAGGAAGACAAGGATGCTGAAATGGGAATTGGGTGACCATGAGGCCGCTCCTTCAGCTGACCTGCAATCAGACTGAGGCAGAATTCACTGTCATCCAACATCAAGCAGCTAAAAACTCCATCCTCTCATTGTCATTGTCATGTCTTTATGTTTTTGTTTAGCTGACCACTGAAAGGAAACAGCATCAGGGCAAGACTTCACAAGCCTTTATTTATTGCATTTTTTTTTACATTTCTTAAAATGTAAGTTGTATTCTAAAACATTAAAATGTCCAAATATAAAAAGCATGTCTTTGTGAATTATGATTAAGTGTTTTTGATACAGGGTACTGTGAAAATGTACTTTTTAGGCTTATTTGTACTGTGTTTGTAGGTACGCAGTCCATCCATCCATTTTCTTTACCCACTTTTTCCATTCCAGGTCGTGGGGAGCTGGTGCCTATCTCCAGCACTCACTGTGCGAGAGGCGGGGGACACCCTGGACAGGTCGCAAGTCCATCACAGGGCCACATAGAGACAAACGAGACAA
>JAOXNZ010000054.1:22568054-22581477 GCA_028566095.1 Kryptolebias brasiliensis | reverse complement strand
TGTGAATGGTTGTTTGTCTCGTTTGTCTCTATGTGGCCCTGCGATGGACTTGCGACCTGTCCAGGGTGTCCCCTGCTTCTCGCACAGTGACTGCTGGAGATAGACACCGGCTCCCAGCGACCCAGAATGGAAAAACCGGGTAAAGAAAATGGATGGATGGATGGATGGATGGATATTGTAATAAACAGAGAAAGTGTTGCAAAGGACAGCCAACAGTGTTCTAACCATAGACCAGGGTTTCAACACAGACAGTTTTCAATTTAAATTCTTGTTTGTAGCACAGCATAAAATTTACAGTACTTACACTGCTATGAAATTTGTGAGGTTTGAGTTGTTTTAGGTGGTAGAAATTTGTTCTTTATGAGCACTCTGAGTAGCTGCTAGCTTCTCTCCCATATGAAAATATCTTCCTGCTTCTCCAAACTGAGATCATGTTGACTGCTGACTGCAGATAAGATACTGATTGCTCATAAGTACTCCACATAACACCATTTTAACAAAACTAGACTATCATTTCAAATACTTGAGTCATGTATGACAAGACAAAAGAGCACTGCAAACTGTTTTTAACCTCTTTACTTCTCTGAGACACAGTGGTTGCATTGAGTTAAAGCAACATAAAGAATTTAGTGATATGTAGCATCCTGAAATTCTATCCATTTTTTCCGTGCATGGTGGAACCACATTAGACTTTATTAGCCTGTAGTGCAAAAATGACAAAAAGTAGCCCATTGAAGCAGGGTTTGTTTATTTTTTGTTTTGCTTTGTTTATATTGGTCTATTATAATGTTGTTGGTGTGCAATAAAGATGGGAGTTCAGCAGAAAAGGACCATTAACGCTCAGTGCTGCCAATTCCTCAGTAAGGTAAGTAGCTACTGGCTGTCCAAAAAGTTGCTAGAAGTTGCTAAGTGATGTCATAATGTTTTATGCATAATTAGTCAAAGAGGACTGATGTTGTGAGAGATAAAAAGTGAGTAAAAGAATAGCCTAAATATGTTTACAACTACAAATTAATTTTCTTCTGTCATTTTTTTTTAGATGTCAATTCCAGTCCTTTTTTACTTGGGCCTGCGACCAGTGAAGTTGACTCAAAAGAGACACTCTGACTTATTTTAGTGGATTGATTTATTAGAATAAATCAATCCACTAAAATAAGTAAGGTTATGGTTACCCAGCCTGACTGTCAGCCACAAGTGGCTTCCTGACAGTGTTGCCAGATATACTGTAATTGTCGCATTTATACAGTAGTTTTAGGATCTATACAATATACATAAATAGTTTTTAAGAAGCCCAAATATTCAATAGTTTTGGAATTTCCGTGCACCAAAAAAAAAAAATGTTTTTACATTTTTATTCACATGAACACCCGCATATCATCAAAATCTTGGAGCGGACCAGCCAGACCATGTGCTCGCCAGGCACACAACTCCCTCCCCCCCTTCCCTGTGGGCATGTTTGCCAATCACAGCACACACCAATTTTTAGTTCTGGCCTACATCCATTGGTTGGTTCAAGTTTTAAACCTATGGTGCTTTAGATTACGAACAGAAATACAGCTACTTTAATCCGGATCAGCCAACACAACCATCAGGGTATGCAGAAAAATGCAACATGATGTCACTTTTATGAACATTTGAACCCATTGTTCATATTCCTTAGACTAATAGTTCTCAAACTTTCTAAGTACCATCTCAGAAAATACTAAGCTCTCTAAGTACCACCACTATGACCATCAGAACAGCAGTACAAGCTTAAAGGCTTATATTCACATTTGACACAAATGAGTAAACTGGCAAAGCCCCGAAACCTGGTTGAAAGTGTGATTTAAAATATGATGGGTCTTTGCAGCCATTGCTGAGAACAGTAATAACAACATCTGAATGCAAACTTGAGATGACATGAATCAGATCAGCGGGGTATGTGGAGACTTCACTGACACTATTTAAGTAGCCACTAGCACACTGGTTAACCATTGTCCACTCCAGTTTCCACAGGGGTTCTCAAATTATTCTCCACTGCACTTTTGTTTCAAGTAGTTTCTGTTTAGAGCCAAGATTGTCATTTGCTCGAACCATCTTTTTGTCTCTCTCTGGTTTTAGTTTCAGATCACAGTACAGCTTATGATGGTTTTTTAGCTTAATTAACTTGTAAATGGTCGATTAAAAAAATTAACATTCTGAGCAACACTAGGGGGGTGACAAGTACCACCAGGAGTACTTGTACCACAAGTTGCGAACCATAACCTTACACTAATGCACTGCCATGACTAGATGCTGTCAAAATGACAATTATTTTGTACCACGGCTCATAGGCAGTGTTTCTTCTTAATGTAATGGTGCAGACAAATGCAGCCACAACCGAGTGTGCAATGCTTCCTTTTACAGTCCCAACCAGCACTACTGCAACAGATGGGTCAGTGGATTTATAGAAATGCAATTGTTGTCATGAGGTAAAACTGAAGGATTGCAAGGTAAAAATAAACATTGGAGGTAAGCGTGTCTTTTTTTTTTTCCATAAAAAATCAGATATAATTTTTGTAGTGTAGGTGTTCTACTGAAAATGTTCAAATCAGCAGGACAAATCCTCTGGGAATATGAAATATGTTCAAAACAGCCAAACCTTGGCAGGTTGTTCCATAGATCAGACTGAATGAGCAGGTGACAAGCTCCAACTTGAGTTCATTTGAACTGGCTAAGGTACAACTCTTTGCTTTAACTCGTGAGGACATGTGCTATAATGTAGAACTTCTAAAAGCCAATTCTGGAGTTACACAGTGGTTCGGTTGTCTGCTACATGACGGGACAGGAGCAGTTATAGAGACAGGTCACCAAGGAGAAGTAAAGTCACTAGATCAGTGAACCATGCTTTATCTCTTACATTGCTACTCTAAGATAAAAATTGCCATTCTCACTAAAGCCCGTCTTACTTTTTTTTTCTTTTTTTCATTTGAAACATGGGGGCTTTGCAGGTAAAGATGTTGGAACCATTTCAGTATGTGGGTGAAAATGGAAAATGTTGGAGTTTATGTCAAGACATCGATCGATGATCAAAATCTTTTATTAGGAAATGAATTCCAAGTACTCCCATTTTCCACAATGTGTTTGTTTCCTGGCTTATGTGTGTCTTTGAGCCATTGAAAGGCGATAAATACACACATTAACACAGATCATCACAAGTAAACCCTCAGAGGTACATCTTGATGCAGTTAAAGGAGGAATAACCAATCACAACTTTGGCTTCACTGAAAACCTTAACATGATTTGCAGCTAAGTTAGAGCCCAGTGAGCATGTGTGTTATCCAATTTTCATTGTTCTTTGGGATTGAAGTGATGTTCCAAATCATCTTATAGGCACAGCTAATGTTGTTTCAATTGATCACAGGTTTGAAGGAGAACCATTTTCTCATTGTCTGTCAGGTGCCTGAGGAAAGCATAGAGCAAACGTTTACATCCAACAGAAAACTGGAATATGTGAGCGCAAATATATGCATCTGTGCTCCTCTAAGACCTGATAACCACATTTCACTCCTCTTACAGTGAGCCGCTCTTCCTAGAGCCGAGTGTACTCCATTAAAACCCCACTTCACCATAAGCCCCAGTGGATAAAATAAAATACTGCACTTCTCTGTATTGACTGAGTAAAATGAAATAATCTATGATGCATGAACAAGCTCTAAATGAAATAATAATGTCCTTAGCGGTGAAAAACGGATTGGTGGTACAGTAATTGAGCAGATTTATTTCCAGCCGTCGGAAAATGGGAGGAGAGAGAGGCAGCGGTAGTCCGCTGAAAACTGCTCTGCTCTTTCATTTAATCTCATATTGGAGGAATTATTGGCTGGTAATCTATTGTTAAACATCATTTAGAGTGATGGATTGAGATCGTCAAGCTTTTCCCCACGTAATCAATTCATATCTCATTAGCACATATTATTTATGATTCTCATAATGTCCCTGCGGGGACGGGGCTGGGGGAGAGGCTGCCCCACTGGAGGCCTCAGCTGCTGCTAAAATGAAGTGTGACATACTGTATCTTATGGCCTAATAACTGCATATATAAAAATGCTTTTGCTCACAGTATTGATTTGTTTCTGGCCATTTTAGAAAAGAAAAGAAAATTAATAGTCGCAAAGCCCCTGTTTCTCCTTGATAATAACAAAAAAAAAAGTATTGTGAGGAAAGAATAAGAGCAAACCTCAGTAGAGTGTGTAATATGTGTTTACCAATACCACCAAAACAGAGCCGTCATATATGTGATTTATTTAGGTTACACGCTTGTTCATATATGTTGTCGTCATAGTTTTGCAATGAAATTCGGCACTTACAGCTGCCAGTAAATAACTGTAAAATTGAAATTTTAATATAAAATACCATATGGTTTTACAGCTGAATTAAGTTTATTTTTACTATAAGGCTGTTATTAGATTAGTGATTTTTATGTTGTTTAAAGGTTGTTTACCATGAAACAGATTTATGGTGTGTATCTTCTTTTATTTATAATAATTAACCGTAAACAACAAACAGATGTCAGCAGTGAAATTTACAGTTTCCAATAAAGGATACTGAACATACGTACTACTGTCATCATATGTTTTACGGTGAAAGTCTGGTAACCACAGATGCTGGTATTTTACCAGAAATTCCACAGGTTTTTTTTTTTTTTATGTGTGTAGCATATAAATCTTTGAATAGTTGTACTTGTCATTTGACCTTTTCAGGGTGAAAATGTTAAGTTCTTTTTACAGAGAGCAAAGTGCAAACTTCACAGAGAAAGTAAATCACAGGTTAACAGACATGTCTGTTTGGACGCTGGATGTTTTTTCTCTTCACAAATAAGCCAGAACTGCCGTTCCCACTGTGTGTATGACAGTTCCGTAAAGCACTTAACCAAATACATTACAGAGTGTTTGAACATGTGTTTATTTCCATGTCAAACTTTCCACTGACACAAACCTTCAACTATGATAAAGGCTGACATCCATGTGTGATGTGTTTCTGATGGGACCAAAAGCTTCCACTCACCAGCTTCTACCATTTTTGTTGTTTTTACTTGGCATTATGGAAAGAATCCTCTCAAACTCCATGAAGTTTTTGGACATTTTAATAATAGTTTTCTAAGAATCACTAAGCTGGGTTTGCTGTCTTACTTAAGCCGAGTTTATACTGTGCAATTTCCAGCCGATGTAGACAAAATCTTTGTTGTGAAATAAAAATTGTAAAAAACCCTTTCATCGTGAGCTTAAACCGGCAGTTTGTGGTTGTTTGTGGTTGCTTTCATGAACAAAGATGACCTACGACAAACATCAGGCGTCGTCAGATGTTTTCTGGAGAAATCGAGCAGTGTCGAACGCTGCTGTAACCAACATCTTTTGCCTAGTCCCAGTCCATACCCAGCTGTCTCTCTTTCTCCTTCTTCCCCTCTTCTTATAGCCTAACAATGAAAGCGCTAACACTAGCACTTACTTTTCAACTTTTCATTCCATGTTGGACTGATGTTTCTGGTGGATGTTTGCTTGTGATATGATTTTGCTGTGCCAAAAAAGTCCAGCATCTATCAAAACACTGTACAGTGTGACCTGAGTTACAATCAAGACTTTAGAATATCAAGTTGGCATAGTGTGACATACAAGTTCTTTACAATTTTTGAAACCATACAGTATACGCAGGATTTTACTGTTTTTGCCACAACCCTCACTAGCCTAGACTGCAACTCTGGTTTACCTAGCTCGACTCACTCCAGATATTTAAAAAAAAAACAAATGTTTTCTGATGCGTCTGCACCTCCCATCTACAAACAAACTGAGTTTTTGGTAAGAAAAACATGTTTTTAAAAACCTTTCTAAAGTGGAGATTTATTAACACTTAGTTTCTGGTGGATTTAAAGGTTAGGTTTTAAAACTTCTTGCTCAAGGCTGACATTAAAATAATTATTATTCAAATGTTATACATGATTACTTTCTAGCTAATGGAATGACAAGTCTCATACAATATAATATAGTCTATTTTAAAATATACTTTAAAGTAAAACAATGAGTTCTGCACTAATTGCTAAAACAAACCATAAAGATTGAAAAGCATCATAGATAAAAGTTCACATAGGTGACAATAATATCAACGGCATACAGAGAAAACATGCTTAGCTTAGCTAAAGATATTACCAATTGTGTTTTTTCTTCATTGATGTTGTTTTCAATTTCCTCTCAGTTATTAACCATTTTAGCACACAGTCAAAGTTTAATGGCAACAGGATCAGGATACAGTTAAACAGAAAACATGGCAAAAATGACTCCATTGTTGTTTTGGTTTCTAGGGCACAACTTGATAGAGGGCATGTGCAAAATATGCTGCTACATCGTCCTTTCTGACAAGCTCTGCCTCTCCATTCCACCTCAAACAAAGTTTTTAAAATCTCCATTTTGGAAAGCGTTTTTTAAGAATATGTTTTTCTCACCAAAAAAACTCATGTGGCCGGGAGGCGCAAATGCAGCAGAACGCAAATGTTGTTAAAAGTATCCAAAGTAATGAAGATGGGCTCTCAGTCTCTGGTGGGTCTTAGTGAGGCCTTTGTTTCCTTGATTCAGCAGTGAACTTGTATTGATAAAATTGTGATTTAAACAAGCTCCTCTGATAAGCTTAGAATGTAAGAGATCACAGTATAAAGATTAAGATATTGCATTTGAGAAATCTAATCGTCAGAAGAGAATAACTGTCCTTACATGGCCAGAATGAGCTTGATGTCTTTAAAGTAAAAGAAAGCAGAATGATTTTCCCCTGACAAGCTTGAGAGGTCTTATAGGTCTGAGATCTGTGATCAATATCCTGGACAGGGGTGTGCTGAGCTGCAGGAGCTTTTCTTCTGTTCACTGAGCCAGCACAGAAAAGAAAAAGTGTCATATTGTGATCTTTATCCAGTAATCGTCCTGACACACAGTCAAGTGATATATATGTGAGCTCGTTTGCTCCAGGGCTCCACGACTGTCCGCAGTGTGCAGCATAGATACAACACCTCTGCTGAACCCTGGAAACACTTAGCAATAGAAGAAGCTTACAGCCAAAAGCACTTATAGGCGTGCCACGTTCAACTGGACAGTGAAGTCACAAAATAGTCCAAGAAAGGATGAATACCAGTAATAAAGTTTCTGGATTAGTCGATGTTTATTTTCAGCAGCCAAACAAAACCAGCTGTTCAGCTCAGCAAGCGCGCCACCTGCTCCAAGAATACTACTCTTGTGGTTTGGAGAGGATTTTTGAGCCAGCACTTGTGGACTGACTGCCCTCAAACCTAAACCAACACACAGGTGCTCAACACCAAAAACCGTTTACAGCAATAATGATTTGCTCTTTATCAAAACCAGCATTGCACTGTGTGAGTCCAAATATAAAAAGTCCTTACAAAAAGAGTCACCTGATAATTGAATTGTGTTGGCTATCAGCTCATCATTATATAATGAAGGCCTTAAGTTGCTCCAGTCTGTCCTGGTAAAGCAGGGGCAAAGCGGAAAAACAAAACTCTCGATTTACTGATCCATTTACGTTCCTGCTCTCACCTATGGTCATGAGGATCGGAGAGCTCAGATCAGAACTGCTGCTCCTCCCCATAAAGAGGAGTCATCTGAGGTGGTTCAGGCATCTGATTAAGATGCCTCTTGGGCACTTCCCTCTAGAGGTTTTCCAGGCACGTCCAATGTCGGAAGACCCATAACTTGCTGGTGGGATAATATATCCTCACTGGTGTGGGAATGCCTTGGAATCCCCTAGCAGGAGCTGGAATGTGTCACTGGAAGAGGGATGTTTAGGATCTCTTCCTGGACCTGCCACCTCCGCAAACATGACAATGGATAAGTGGTGGAAACTGATAAAAAACAAAAGAGAGTCTAGAGATTAGGGTAACCAATACAATTTGATAACAGTGTTTTCAGATTAAATATAAAAACCTTGACTGGAATTCCTTCTTCACATGAGATAAAGTCACTTGATTAGTGAGGTTGCTCAAGTTCTGTGAAAATTGAGTAATGCATCCAAAAAGCTAGAGATGATTTTTTCACTGATTATGGCCACGTAAAAAACTTGAACACATGAATTTCTCATACCCAAATGTGGTTGATGACGATAAACCACCACAACCTCACTATGGAAATTTGTGCATTTTCGAAACCACTGTGTACTTATTATGTTTTACCAAACGTAATGAGGAGCTTACTTCATTCATGATGTGCATTTGGAGATCTCACCAAGACCCTGCAGAGACCATCCATGCTCTAGCTGATTTCTTTTTTATCATCATAGCAGGGTCGTCATCCAATGTGAAGAGAAGCTAACAGTTAGCACAGTAGGTCAGCAAGCAGTAGACAAACAATGTCTACCTTTATTTTTATCTGTGCTCTACTTCTTCTAGAACAAATGAACAAATGAAGGTTTCCAAACACATATGACTTTGTCTTTCATAGTAAATTTATAGAGGAACTTAGTCAACACAGGGGCTCTTCAAAAACTCCAACACTTATAATCACAAGCAGTAAATAAATTGCTCTATATATTAATCAAGGAGTCTTTTACAGTAATTGTAGCATCCATTATGGTGTAAAGGCATGTCTTCGCAAGATGCGGTAAACTAAGACCATCACTCCCTGTCAGAAGGAGCTCTGACAAATTGTACTTCCAGGTCAGCAAGATTCAAGCCTGCTGAAGCGACACCAGGCAGCACAGCTGAATCTATACTATAGGTTACACAATGTGAGGCTAAAATACATACAGCATATGCAAAAAAAATATCATTGCATCAACTTTTTGATTTGCTTTTTTGTGTGAATTTTTTTTCAGTCCAAAGCAATTAGGCAATACGAGGAAGTTGTAGTGTTTGGTCCATGTGCAGTGGGTTAAACGAAAGCGTCACCAACATGTTCTCTTATACAAACCTGACACCTACTGGTTATCTGCAGGACAGCTGATTTAACAATCTGAAACCATGATTACTTAAAAAAAAGAAAGGCTGTACAATCTGTATAATTCAGTCAATTTATTTAAAAATTGTCTCTTTTCTAATCATTAGTATTGATTCTTGTACACGCATGAAGACTTTACAGTCAACATGTTATTTTATAAAAATACTTTTCTAGGTCATTAGATTTAAATGAATGAATTAGGATTTGTTGCCATGTACATTTGCAAATTTCAGGTATTACACTGTATTTGTCTTCAGTTGCTTTTCTGCTTTGTTGTAGCATTTGAAAGACGTGCTAAGTTATTCATAAAGTCCCATTACTCCTTATGCATTTTTAATTGGCCAGACATAGCCTTTTGTCATGACTTGGAGGCTTCTAATGAATATTTACTTGCCTGTTATTTATGACTCGGACAATTAATAATCTGCAAAGATGGCACATTTAAATTCCGCCAATTTTATTCTCCAAGAAATTGATAAATAACATTAATTATCATAACCTTAAATGTTGTCAGAAAAGTTCTTTTGATGCCCTGACCTTGATTTAAGTCATGAAATATTTTTTTAACTCTTTCTGGTTTAGGCTTCAGTAAAGACACAAATTTGGCATCTGCTCTGAAAAGATCAAGTAACTCTGCATTAAGTCTTACTTCATTTGCTCCTTATTGGTTGCTGAGTAGAGTATCATTGATTGTTGTGTTTTTGTTTTTTTTTTCCTGATTATATGTCCTTACCTTGAATGTCAGAGATGTTCATCACCCGTTTTTCCAATATTTGCTCAGCATTGCGCCATCCCATCACTCACCAAGTCTTCCGATGTCCAAAGCTGCACCTTCAGCAACTCGTGGCCCAAGCGCGAATGATTGCAAGCTTTCTTTTACAGAGGGGGGAAAAGAGGAAAAAGGAGACTGTCCTGCAGTTTTCCACAACTTTACCACAGTTTTGAGTAAAAGCGTTGTTTTTTTTCTCTCTGAACACAGGTCTTCCAGTGACAGTTTATGCTCAGAGTTCCACATTGAACTCATTCTTACAAGTTCTGTCCAGGCCACTGACTACTTATTGCTTTAATCACACTTTTCAGCTGTAATCCATGTAACATCAGACAAGTGATACGATGGTGAGCCTGGACTGGAGGAAAAACGCCTGCCGACGTGTAATGACAACAGTGTACTCCCAATGAACAGTAAATAAAATTAAATTAAATTAAAAAAACATAACTTTACAAAGTTTTTATTACTTATAAGAAGTAGTTGAGTTCAAACTTAATGTGGTTTAGGAAGAAGATCTCCTATAGAAGATGTGTCAGCACGTATGGAATTCTGATCGTCTTAATTGAAGACAGGAATTGATATCAATCTCTTTATTTCATGGAGACCATTTTTGACTGAGCTTCGGCGATTGAATTTCTGGATGGATGTCCTCTATTCTCCAAGACACCTGTCTCTTATCTCCCTCTTATCTGCGAGGATCAAAGCATGCAGACTCTTGAATTACCTATCCATACAATGTCATCTGTTCGTCCCCCAAGTTGGTGTAACCCGACCTTGAAATCAGAGCCGCCTAAAATAAATAAATGAAACCCTAATCAAAAATGCTACTCTCCTCTGGATGGGCGTCAAAGAAGGAAGGATGATCCGTCCTGATTTGATTTTGTTTCCAAACCACATGATGCATTCGGACAATTAAAATTTCAGCAAGTCATTCGCTGATAGCCCTGTGAGTGAGCGCCGCTGGGCCGGGACCCGGTTTAGGATTTCTTGCGGTTCGGCCGACACTCTGAGGGCAGGTTATTTATTTTGGCTCTCTGCCACGTCTGAGAAAACCATGTTTCTCTGAGTGTGTGTCTGGAGTTAGAGCAAGGTCAAAACTGCTGAAAGACTTGTGAAGTCCTGAACTGCAGTTTGTTCAGCCGTACAATAAGTGTCAGACCACCAAACATGTTCTGACTGTACCTGCCTTTGGCTTTTAAAATTAGCAGGTCTGCTTATTATGTTTCAAAATAAAAGTATATTTTGGAATATATACATAATATATATATATATATTATGTATATATATATATAACCTTTCATGTCATTTCACAGCTTCCAATCCTTTGCCTGTGTATTACTGAAGTTGAACAAATTGTTATCCTGTTTCATTTAAAAACAAGCAAAGTGTGAAAAAAGAATATTTATATATTTCCATCCCAAGCTCGTGTCTTAAATCACATTTATTTAGCAGTTTGTGACAGTTACTGTATAAATGTAATATACTGCCAATGAGAGTACATTGAATTAATTACAGTTACTGTTAATAAACTAAAGCACTGATCAGAATCCTTTTGTATGAATCACAACAGTTTATACTTTTTATACTTCACAAATAGTCATTGTATTAAAACATCTAACTAACTTTCTTCCTGCAGTGACAGTTCAGAAAATTGTTCAACAGAAACTCGTTAAGTTTGACATTAAGATGTTTAGATTTCACTTGTTCTTTTCTTTTATTTTAATGCATCTTTGCATTTCTATTTGCACACTGTCACTTGTATTTGTATTTGGCTAATCATTAAAAGGGTTACAAAAAACTATAAAGGCCTTTTTGGTGTCTTTTGATTAACTCTCCTCGTAATCACCAACTGGTGGCATGCGGGCCAGATATGGCCAACAAACTCATACCACATGGCTGGTGATGTTTTAAACTCTTAATGAAACAAACACAAGTCAGAGCTGACTTGTACAGCCAGCCAGGAGATTCAGGCTTTTTAGTTCAGTAGGATTTGAGGTCTACACAACTATGGATATTTTTTAAACCATTTGTTTTTGTTCTGTTCATATAACAATAATCTCCATGCAGACAATATACCAAAAACTCTGAAATGCCTTTGCAGTAACAGTAGGTGGCAAGAATGTCTAAATAACGACTTGCTTGGCTAAAGAACCTCCCAAAACAACTGTAGCTCATTCTTTCTTTTAATAATGCTGACATTTTTCTTTCATTTAACCTCTTCAGCACATGATCAAAAGTTAATGCTGACAGAATCTGGATATAATGGGGCAGATGGTGGAGGGGAAGCTAAAATTAACTCTTTTGTTTGTGTTTCTATGACAAAATGTATTAGTAGTTTCTGAAAATCCCACAGAGACACCAAAAACTGAGATTTTGAAAACCTCCACTGTAAAAATCTTTTTTTGTTTGTTTGTTTAAATCTTTGTTTTTCTCAGTGAAGATGCATTTTGCAAATGCATCAGAAAATTTCTATTTTTGAACATTCAAACAAGTGTAGATGGGACCTGAAGAATATTGACCTGCTGCAGACATGGGCCTTTAGGTATGCTGTTATTTCTCTTGCTGACTTTTGCTCACTCCGATGTTTAGGTTTTCTGCAAAGCTGTTTTGCAATGAAGCAGAAATCCACTGCAGATAGAGTATAGATTTTTCCAAGTTTGCACCTCATGAAGCAAACCTCAAGTAAAAGTATAACGAACCCTGATTTTTACTAGAGCACTACCTTTTGATGTTTTCTTTCATACATTATTGTTGTCTAACTAAAAACTCCCATGTTAGTTGTTTTAATTGCATTTTCATAATTTTATAAATGCTCTACATATTTTTAGTTTAGGTGCAGTGATTCACAGGTTAAGGGTAAAACAAAGGAAAATGTGAAACATTGTCTAACATCTTTGACAATTGTCATCTGCAATGTGTTTACAACAACAGAAATATCTACAAAAAAACATAGCTGTCAAAATTACCAGAAAATTGTCTAATTAAAGGTTAATAGAAACTTTCTGGCCTTGAAGCAAATTTATGACTCCTGGTTTAGAAAGTATAACTTATATTAACGTAACTGTGGCGCACCTAAAAAATGGTCACAACATTGTTTTTTTGGTTATCTTGTAATTTTTAAATATTTGTAATATAACTTTACTATTTTTGTAAAAGATTGATTAACAAATTATATTTTGTTAGCATTTCGGCATGTTAATCTGCCGATATTTGGTGCTTTCCTGAGATTAGTGTGGGAGTGGTAGTGGCGGAGCGGAACCTTTGTGAAGGAGGGCGTTGCTCCCAGGTTCGTTTTGGGGCGGACTTCCTGTTTGCCTCAGGCGCAATCTGGATAATAAAGACAGCGCTCCGGTCGTCATTGCTCTCTCCTATTTTATTGTTCTTCAGGTTGCGCTCATCACTGTTGCAGCCATCCTGACACTCAGGACCTGTAACATAACAATGTCATACAGACTTGGCTAAAGGCCAATCCAACAGAACATCATATCGGCTGTAATCGGATTTGTTGAAATCACGTTTCAGTGAGAAAATATTTAAGAAACTACAGCTTATTCGAGCTCTCAAGTGAAAACATCTGTTTTTGTCCCCAAGATAAGTGTGGTTGCTCAACATAAAGACATGTATGTCCGCTGGGGGGGTGGTCGCTCTGTGGGGGCTCCCGCTTGGCATCTTTGGGAGTCCCCGGAGTTTCCTTGGCCTCAGTCGGCTGAAT
>JAOXNZ010000054.1:22520770-22531332 GCA_028566095.1 Kryptolebias brasiliensis | reverse complement strand
ATCCATCCATCCATCCATCCATCCATCCATCCATCCATCTATCCATCCATCCATCCATCCATCCATCCATCCATCCACCCATCCATCCATCCATCCATCCATCCATCCATCCATCTATCCATCCATCCATCCATCCATCCATCTATCTATCTAATAAACACTGGGGGCATTCCTTTCGAGTCAGCTGGATAGAAATGATGAGTGGGAAAGGGAGAAGACTACTTTTAAATGGAAAAGAAAACATTTTCTGGTGGGAGGGATGTCACCTTAAATTATGGACACCCTATCACTGCCATCTAAGGTATTAGTCTCATTTAACAGCTGACAACATCAATGTGCAAAATACCAGAAATCTACTGTTTATCACAGAGCCTGTAGTTTGTCATGTTCAGCGGATTAACTAACTTTATTCATCACATTGGATCTTGGAAGCAGAAAGACTGTTTTGTTTACATCAGTCACACAAATAAGCTGTTTCAGCCATTGGATCTGAGCTGGGCATCTGGCTGATAAGCCACTTGAAATGGAGTGTTCCAGGCTCACCCGACTGCCCGTTTTGTCTCCCGGGATGCAAACTGTGTGCAACCACAAATTTATTTATTTGTTCTTGGTTTTTTAAAGAACATTATTGCTGTTTTGTTTTTGTTCTCTTTTTTTTTGGGGGGGGGGGGGTTAAGCTGCTGCCTTCTGCAGGTGTCACCACAGCAAGCAAACTTCACATGAAAGACCTGGTAATTGTTTTATGCCAGATGCCCTTCCTGAAACAAACTTGGTTTGAACCTACAGCCTCAGGATTACATCACTGTGGTGCTGACCACAGAGCTACTTCAGCCCCAGAATTTTGTATGAATAACTAATAAATATCAATTAAAGCACACATACAGACGTGTCAATTAGTGTCAAGGAGATTATGTTTACTCGTCAAAGTTAACAATAAGTGTAAACATTGAAAATATGAAATGTGAAAACGAGCATCTAGAAAGAAATAACTATGTGTATATGTGCAATGTAAAAAAAAATATTTTATGTCAGATGTTTTAGAGTGTCCTATATTTTTGTTGTTTATTGTCAATTTAAGAGAGGTTACATATAGTTTAAATTTGTTAAAAAAAGAATAGCAAACTTGGAGGGTGGGGGTGCTTTTGCTTATTAAATTTGTATATTATTTGTATATTCTGTGGTTAAGAACGCAAATTATTTGATTATTGCTTTATGCAACTAATTGAAGTCTGATTTCCAGGGGTTGAACTGTTTCGCTGCAGCCACTGGTTTTTCTTCCGGCACGTCTCCCTTTTTCTGGTCACGTGATCAACCCGCTGTCCAATCACGTTCGCGAAATGACGCGACGCACAAGATTCAAAGCTGGCAGCAACGTCTCTGTTCAGGAGGTGAATTCCTCCGCAGCTTCTGTTGTGTAACTTTAAAAACTTTATAGCTGAATGTTTTGATAAATGTGAGAAGAGTTTTTAGTGGCGGAATGGAAGGTAAAGTTATCGGTCCTGGGCCGTACAGGGCGACGAAGCTGGTGAGTTTATTTGACCTTAAAGAAACGTAAAAGCCATTTGTGTTAACCGTTACTAACAGCTTAATGCTATCTAACCTGTTTATTTCTGTATAATATCTGTTTACCGCATTAAATAAGATTTATGCTAATGTTTTATACTTAAGTTTTAGTTTACGGTGTTTAATAGTATTTAAACCCAAATAGTTGCTGCTTGTTTTCGTAACAATACGTAGTAGGTTTTTTCTTTTTAGCTTATCTTTATATATCACAGCTTTAAATGTTTTGCTGTTTTCATTGTAAGATCGTTCCTACTGAACCTTAAAAAGGTCGGAAAAGTTTTGAGTTAAATTAACCATATTGTGCTGTAATGTGTGAAACTTTTCTGTTACAAGATAGTTCAGAAGATATGCTGTTTTCTTTTTTCTTCTTTTATCTAAACTTATAGCATAGTTTTTAACCGGAAGATTGGGTTGTATTAAAGACTACAGGGATTCTTAAGACTTTTTAAAATGGGGTTGTGTGGAAAGGTTATGAACAATAAATATCTTACCTTAGTGTATTTGACAAGCTAACGGCTAGTCCAAGTGGAGCCAAGACCAAAGTGGATCGTTGTTGTCTTGAGATCAACCAGCTCAAAAATTTCATAGGAGTTCATGCAATCATTATATTATGAACCTTTATTTTTGCCGTCGGTTTCACATTACATGGTTATTTACATAGAATTGTGGTTATTGGAAAGCACAAATGGTAACAGCAGCTGGCTGGACCACTGCTTGCAGCAATGTTGTAATATTTCTGCCAGAATACACGTATAATGTGAAATTGAACTGCGATTTAAAACTTGATAAAACAGCGGCGTTCACGTGAATCACTGTTGGATTGCCAGACGGCAACCATCCATTTTGGTTTTGGTCCTGTTCCGACTAGCTGTGAGCTTGTCAGAATCAATCTGTTTTTCCAAACTGCGCAAGGTGAGATAATATTTGTTTATAGCCTTTCCACAGAAGCCCACTTCAATCAATCTGATCTAGGCATTTAAATCCTATAAGTAAACTCTGTTACAAAAACACCTTTTTTCCCCCAAGGTGCTGTTCCATGCTATTTTTTTTTTTTCCGTACAGTCTGTCGTGCGTTTCCCTAAAAGCCCTGTATTTAGACTTTAGAAAATGGCCTGAATATCTGACTTTAGAAAGGTCTGGCATTTCGAAATAGGAAATGCGTTCTGACTTTACATCATCACAGATATTTTCCATATTATCCTTATTAAAGATGTCTTGCTAAGTGTTTAAACACAAAAAAACACTGTCACGTGGGACTGTGCCCTTGGACACACAACGGGAGGACGTAAGCAGGAAAAATGGAGTTTAGCAGTTATGGATTTTATTGTTTACATTGGTTATTTTGCGTCTCGCTGTTTGCATCTTCTTCATACCAACCTTGTCTTTGTAACAGTGTAGCTATTTTTAGGCTTCGTTCTGCTTGTTTAGCATCATACTTTTATTGTTTCTACAACTGATAATGCAGAGTCTGTTTATTATCAAATCCCTCCACCCTATTTTCTTTTTCTTCAATAAGAAACCTCCAGAAAAACAGATATATCGTTCCAGGCGGTTCTTCCCTAAGAGCGATGAGAAGGAGAACTGCTGACGTAGCCACTCGGTCTCTGCAGGAGATCAACTTTGAACATTTTTTGGCAGTTCCCCCCAGTGATCCAATTGCTTTTTTTTCCCCCTCCTCAATTGTCTCAAAGTCAGTTTCTTGTCTTTTATTTTTTTTCCCATTACAGCCAGTGAGAAAGCTGCTTTTTGCCTTGACAACGTTTTACTTCTTAGAGAGTGGGACTCTCCTGGGTTATGCTGACCTTGGGCGGTGTTTTCTCCCGGTCTGGCTGGCTGCTTTTTATTTACTTCTTTTATTTTTGCTGACCCATCTGGTTAACTCTTGAGATGTGATCATCCAAAACCTCTGCAACACCCAACAAATTCATATTGATACAACCCCAATTATGAAAAGTTCAGCACCCGAACTCTTCTACTACAAAGCCATGCGGTTGTAATCGATGCAGTATGAGGTTTAGCATTGTCTTGCTGAAATTTGCAAGGCCTTCCCTGAAAACAAAGCTGTTTAGATGGGAGCACATGTTGTTCTAAAACTTGTGGGGTCATTGCCCACTTTGGTGGTGCCCCTGAGAACCAAAGCACCATGATGAACAATGCTTTAGTTTAATTATTTACTTTTTACTTTTAATAACGGCTTTATTATAGTTGTTTAGACACCTGTTGGATGTGCTAAAACAAGATAGATGTACCGTAACATTGTCTGTCTTGCTCTGAATATTTGACATTTTATTAAATGTATGAGCTGATGTTGGCATTCTTTAAAAGCATAGAAACCCTAAGGTACCGTAACTCATCATTCAGTACAGAATAATGGAAATAATAAAGATCATTTTATAGCTAGGTGCAATCATCTTGTGCAATGATATTAAGTTATTTTTTACTTATGCAAAGATTACAAAGTTTCCTGGAAGAGAGCAATATGTTTTTGAAGCAGAGGTTTTAACCTTGTGACACCGAACTAATTCCAAATTAACAATCACTTTGTTACTTTGTCCCTTTACGTTTAAATTGTTACAGTTTTATGTTATTTGTTTACCCCAATCCACATTCCTCAAACCACATCCCGTGTGTGTCTCGCCGTAATGCAGTGGAATGAAACCATTAAACTTTTTCGTGGAGGTATGCCACTACGAAGGCACTGGGCGCACTTCCGCTGCTACGACAGCAGTTTCACTGGGTCGGAGGCTGTGGACTATCTGCACGAGCTGCTGAGACACAACTACAACTTTGGGCCTGAGGTGACCCGTTATCAGACTCTGCAGCTGCTCAAGAAGTTCTTGAAAGCTCATGTGATTGAAGACATCAAAGGACGCCATGGGACGGAGGACTTCGAAGACAACAGCCATCTGTATCGGTAAAACAAAGAATTAACCAGATATCCACCTGATTGCTTGTATTGTTTAGACTGAGTCTTCAATAAAATTTGATTCTGCAAGCAAAGAAAGATTTTTTTTTTATGTATTAAAAGTACATTTTGTTCTTATAAAAAATGCAGTTTTCATATTTTCTGTTCTGCCTGAACAAATATTGTTTTGCTGAATAGATTTCTTTGGTTTAGAAGTGGTGTGTTTTGAAAATCCTGTGAGAATGCTTTTCCATAATGTTCTGTTGTTATTTTTTGTTGTTTTGTTTTTTTTGCATTTGCATTTGCTCCATCTTCACAGTTCAGCAGAGTGTTGCTCTCTCTCTCTCTCTCTCGCTGTTTGGCTGATCCAGTTGCCATGGTCTTTCTCTCCAGGTTCCCCACACTGTCTCCTCTCAAGTCTCTTCCAATAAGACCTTTGCTGAGAGACAGCAGTGACCTGCCCAGACTCATCCGCTGGGATGACTACGAAGAACTGCCTCAGCAGGAAAATGTAGCACCCTTGAAGTCTGCAGTAATGGTAAGAAGAAAAAACACAGAGCCTTCACTGACGTGGTGTGACTATAAAATTTTAAAGTGGAAAACCACAATCATTTTAGAAGTACCTTTGTCTTTTTTGTACAGCTGATGCCCTCATTTACTTATTTACTTTTTCCTCAGGCTTATGTTTGATCTTAAAAGCAGAATTGAAAGACTATTATATACAAGGGACAAATAAGTTATTTTAGGCAATACTTCAGATCTTTTGAAGTGGGGTTCTGTATAAAAAGTTATGAACAATAATGTCTTACTTGATGTAGATAGCTCTTTGAACAACCTCATATTAGATTGTTTCGGACTGAGAAGCTAACAACTACTCCAAGCAGGACCAAGACCAAAGTAGATTGCTGCCTCCTTAAAACAACTCCAATCTAAAAAAAATGTATCAAAGTTCATTCTAACACTGATTTATAAACATTTACATTAATTTACACGCCATTAATTTCATATTGAATGGTTATTTAAATAGAATTCTATAGATATTCGCTTGCTCAAACTGAAGCAGCAGGCTGTAGCACTTCTGGTTCAGCTCGGGGCACTTCTAACAGGAATATCACAATATTTCTACCAGATCAACCATGTGAAGCTAAACTGAAAGTGGTGTAATTGTTTAAAAAATGGCATTTGTCTGAACTGCTGTAATTTTTTTAGGTTGGAGTTGGTTTAAGGCAGCATCGAGCTACTTTGGTTTTAACCCCACTCTTACTAGCCGTTAGCTAGTCAGTCCAGTCAGAATTATACTCTATTTTCTGTTTATATTCTATTGTTTAAAACCTTTCCACAAAGCTTCACTTAAAGAGATTTAAACTATCCCTTTAGATTTTGCTGCTTCAACACCTTTGGAAATATTTTGTTCAACCCCAAATGCCAATAAAGAGTAACAGGGCAATGTGAAGTATTCCTGTACAAGAACCATACAGTTTTAAGTGTATATATGATTTTATAACATTAAACGTGAAGTCTTGTATAGGTAAAATACAGTATATTACATAAAGACATAGACACTTTAGATAATTTCTATATTTTCATTACTAGACTGTTTTATTGAGTCACTGCCTCACTGAACATTTATTCACTTTAATTAAACTTCTTCATTTTATTTATTTTCCTGTCTCCATTTTAATCAGACTTCAGATTTGTGGAATAAACGACACAGTGTTGCTATTGGAGACGTGCATGAATGCAAGCTCATTCGCAGAAAGGAAGTCACTTCAAAACAAGTGGACCACATCTGGAAATCAATGACCATTGCGCAGTACGCTGTTGTCTTACTCGACTCATAAAACGCCTCTAACGTTTCATCTGGTTTTTGTTTTACTGATGCTAACTCTGTTGTTTTTAGTTTGCAGAGGGTTCTGGGCCTAAAGACACTGGACCTAATTTTGGACCCAGTGCACGTGAATGGAAAGCACATTGTCCACAACATCTTCAGTGTTAATAAAGCAGGCATAGTTGTGTTGGAGAACAAAGCTGGTACGTCTGTGGACAAATCCCCAATTAGTTTTTCTCTCTTTAAAAAAAATAATGTTTTTCTGTTTCTTTTACATCCTCAGAGGACATGCCCTATTGGGTGGTATCAGCAATGAAATGCCTTGCAAACTGTAAGTATACATAATTTGCTGATTCAAACCTTTGTCATAATATTAATATAGAGTTTCTGTCTGCTTTAAGACTGGTTCAGGGACTAGAAGGGGAATAGGAACAAAACCTCTAATTAGCAAGACCTAGTTTTTTTTAATCAAGTGTTCTGTTTGTAGTTAAGTTCTTTATGACTGAATATTATGAACGACTAGGTTAAATATGTTTATAGTGACATTTCAAAAAAATAAATCATAAAAAGCATAAATGATATCTTATGAAACATTGTGTTTTGCATGCTTTATTTTTTGGCACATATGCAACATTATTAATTACTAATATGAGTTAACTATACAATAGTATGCTTGTATGATTATATGATTTGGCATTCCTTGTAATAAATAAAACCTTCCTTTGTCCTTTTCCCCAGGGCCTAACACTAATGATATGAAACAGCCCGTGTACCCAGGTTTTGAAAGAGATATTCTGAGGACAGTAGCAGATTATTACCAGAGACTCAAAGAGCCCTTGCTAACTTTCCATCTTTATGAGGTCTTTGTCAACATTCTCAGTGAGTGCTTCACATTGGGGACCCACTACAATATTTGGACCCTGCAACAGGAAAACATTTACTCATGTTCATTTTGTCTGCACTTGCCCTCAGAGAGCTGTACTCCTTTCTCGTCTTCTAATTGCAGGCCTGCTGCAGGAGCGGGATGTAGCCACCGAGGCTCTTCAAGTCAGCTGCCTCCTGCTGCCGCCACCCAACCGAAGACGGCTCCAGCTTTTACTGCGTCTTATGGCTCGTGTCTGCCAGAATAGCCTGCTGCCGCCGCTTAACGACACTATTGCGACCCGCACGCTGGTACTTTTTTCCACTACAGTTTATTCACGACATAAAGTTGTACCATTTCTGTTTCAGCTGGGTTCAACTGTTTAGGAAATATCCCACAAGTCAACATAATCACACCTTTTGAAAATATTACAATGGTCAAACAACAGCAAGTAAAAAGAAATAACATAAGCAGCTTATGTTATTTCATGTAGTCGGCAGATGAGAGCTGGCTTTAAAGGCAGAATATTGCAGAATATTTTTAATATAATTATTTTTTTGTCAATTCTCCTGTTTTAGTGATTGTTACGAGCAAAAGTCCAAATCGAAACTACTAATGTGAATAATTGCACAGCTCTAGTCACGACTGATAAGGTACTATTGATAATTATTTGACAGAGCATCACTTCATAAATGCCCAAACTATCCCTTTACAGTTGACATAGCAGCCTTTTTTCTATTATGTTGTCTGTCAACTTTAATATAACATATGAACATGTCTTACAATATGCTTATTTGTTAGTTATATTTATTATATAAATACATTATAAATAAAAGTTGGTATTTTAAAATACCAGGAACACGTTCTGCAAATACTTGAGGAACTCAATACTGATGAGAAATCTAAGATTTTCTTTTTTTTGTGGATGATCAAAAGGTAAAGATATTCAGCAAAACCTTTAACTCTATGAAAAGTTCTAAGTTAAGTGCTAATTATTAATTTTATTTAGTTTTTTGTGCCATCAATGGTTTTTCCTATTTTTTGCCTATCTCAACACATTTAATAACTTTTACATAAAGGAAAATATTATTATAATGTATTCACAGAAAAGGGTAATATTCACTCTCACTGCAAACCTTTCTGCAATAACAACTCCAGACTTTTGGTCCAAAGTATAAAGACACGCCAGAAAACTCTCTTTAGAAAACGCTCACTTCAGCAGTAGAAGACTGAACTAAAACCATTCAAAATTTGAGAAGAGTTAAAACTTTGGGAGATAATTACCATGAAGCAACTGTGAAATCAGAATATTTCGGAAAATAAGCTGGTGCATTTTGTGCCTCTGCATCATACAAAAGTTTCTCTTTTGCATCTGTGGTCCAAAAAAATCTGAATATTAAGATTTAAGCATGAAAGACCGTATTTGACCTTTAGAACACAATATGTGTTCATTTACTCAGCTGTGCCCAAAGCTTATTCATGCAACAATGTGATCCAACTCTACAAACGAAAAGTTGTTGTGAAAGGCTTTATAATGTCATGAAAGGCTGCAAGATTGCCTAAATTTATTCATGAAGGTAATTTTGAGTGTTTAAACACAACGTTCCGAACAAAGTATCTTAACTTGTGTACATTTTACAGCCTACAGACGAAATCTGATCTTTGTTAATTAGAAAAACCTCCCCCTTATAATTTTGCATCTTGCTATGCAACCAGGGTAATACGTCCAGAGTAAAACCAGTCTCTTTTTGAAGCGCTGCGTCCGAGATTTACATATCATTTGCTTCACAAAATGGGTAATGCGTTTTCCAAGTGTTCATTATACTGTTCACAATAAACACAGTTAATTTGTGTCGCTAAAGTTAATCCTTTATTCATCTCCTATTGTGCTCTCTGTCCAGATGGTACAGATGTTCTCGCCCTGTGTTCTGGGTTCAGCTGATGACATGGACTTGGACGAGTTATTTGCTACCAAACTGGTGACATTCATGATGGAGCACCACAACACCATCTTTCAAGTGAACACCAAACTGCGCCGCCAGGTCGAGGAGCATCTGTCACACCTTAAAAGAGCTCAGGTCAGTGGGCGTTCAAGAGTTACAATCCAACAATGAAGGACATGATAAGGTTCTGGTTACTTGATTCAGCTGCTTTATTCATTAGACTAACAGAGCTCATGATGCAATTGGATTGGAGAGTCTTTTATGCCAGATTGGCTTTGTCTTTTTTTCTTAACAGCTAACTTTAACCTGAGTTAACTCTAACCCATTAAATCCTTTAATATTTAACCTTTACTAGTTCATTGGGATACTGACCCCTAAAGGTTTGCAAATACACTTTTTAGTAAAAAATTCAACAATAAACAGCTATGTACTGTAAAAAAATATATGGTCAAGCAAAGGTGTCTTAATCTTTGAAAAGAAGCTATACTACCTCTCACTATGTGAATTATTGAATTAATAGATACTATAATTATACCTGAGGGGAATTTACTTTATCACAGCAGCAGACATATAATAAGATAACATCACAACATTCAGAAATAACATATAATCACGTTCAAATAACATTCATCTTTCACATAGAGATGAGCTGTTAAATAGTGAGATGGAGAATGGTATGAATGAGCTCCTGAAGCGTTATTTATAACAGCGGAGCTGAATGAGTCTGTTGGAGAACGCTCCTCTGTCTCTGTAGTGTGTCATGGAGAGGGTGCACTGAACTGTTCATGATGAAGAGCAGGTTGTTTAGTGACCTCCTGTCTCTCACTGACTCAAATGTCTTCAGGTTGTGTTCAATAATTTTTCCAGCTTTATTAATGTTTTTTTGTTTGTTTTTTTTAGTCAGCTGGCATCTCTGGCACAGATGCTGCTCCCCCAGCAAACCACAAGTGCAAAACATGTCACCTGCCATCATAAACTCAGTTCAGTTCCCTTTATTTATATAGCACCAATATTGCTGTAGTCTCTCCAGTTGTCTCCTCACTCGGCTCACTGTCACAGTGAAGCAGGGGCGTGTGGTCGCTGCAGTGGAGGCTCTGCCCGGACTGTCTTCCTGCTTTTAACGATCTTGAGGGTTGAAGCCTGTGATCTTCCTCATCCCCACCCACACATCTCTGATGATGCTCTCTTGAAGGTTTCAATTCAATTCAGTTTATTTCTATAGTGCCAGTTCACAACAAGTTGTCTCAGGGCGCTGTACAAAAACATACACATACATTGCAAAAATCCAATTAGTACAAGTTCTCTATCTAAGGAAACCAGCAGATTGTGTTGAATCTTCACTTGGTCTCAGTCTCCCATCCTGAGCAGCACATTGGAGACAGTTGAAAGGAAAAACTCCCTTTTAACAGGAAGAAACCTCCAGCAGAACCAGAACCAGGCTCAGGACGAGCGGCCATCTGC
>JAOXNZ010000054.1:22415430-22433854 GCA_028566095.1 Kryptolebias brasiliensis | reverse complement strand
ATATTAATATGGAGTACACTTGAGATTAAACAATCTCAACGAAAGAGGTACACAGAACAGATGTTCAACTCATTATTCACATAAGGCCAAATTCCAAAAGCTGATTCTGTCTGAGGGGCAACCTCGATCAATATTTTTTGAAAAAGGAATAAAATAAATCTGACATGTTTTAGGGATTATTTATTTATTTATGCATTTGTCTGAGTCCTGGAAACTGTCAGGACTGACTAAAGATGTGGCTGAGGGACAGAAATGCACCAGTCGTTGTCCCGTCGACGATCGGGAGCTCTGGAAACCGTCTCCGTTGCTGTGAAGATTCCCGGTCCAGGTGTGTGGGAACTCTGAACCGATGAATTAGGGTAGATGCTTAATTTTAATTTTCAGCATTGTACAAAACATCCGCATTGATATTAACTAGCCCACAAATAATGGGTGGCAAGATATTGTTTTTGACGGTGGCAGCCGCCACCCCCTAGAACTGCCACTGTATCTGCAACAGGTAAGACAACTTTCCACCAAACCCCTCTTCAAAATGGCTGAATTCTGACTGCAAAAGACCCTTGAATAACGATAGGTCATCAGCAGTAAACTGACTTTATTTCGAAGACAATTTGAAGCATAAAAAGCTGTTTTGGGATGTGTGAGTGGCGTCGACTCTGGCGTAACAGGAGTGTTTTTCCTTCTGTGGCTCAGAGCAGCAATAAGTTACCTGCTCCGTGTTCACACACCTGCTTCCTGCAGGTGTTCCTTCCGGCACAGCTGCTCTGAAAGCCGCCTCGGTGTTCCCTGTCTGCAGAGTCATGCGTTCATGCCCGGACGTGCACCAGCGTGCTTCGGAGAACATTTTCTAAAAGCTGCATTCCGCCCCACCCCTCGCAAACATCATCATCATCACCACCACCACCACCATCGCCGCTGCACCTCAAATCAGGAAGCCCGGACACGTTTGGTTTTTCCTTTATCTTTTTTGTATTATTGTTGTTTATTTTTGTTCTACCGAAGACACCTGAGGTGAATGCGGCCCCCGCGAACCCTGAGCAGGAGGGACACGAGGCGTTGTTGTAGTAAACCCTGTTGATCAGTGAGAGAAGACTGTCAGTTGGTGACATCCAGCCCAAGACTCAGCTGTGGATGCATTTGACACAGACTAACCGGAGAAGAAGGGTATGTGCACAGTCCAACTGAGGAAACCCATCAAAACACTCAGAAACACACACGAGCGCGCGCGCGCGCGCGCGCGGTGGACACGTTACTACCGGTTTATAGAGGGTTTGCGTTGACGTCCGGAGGTGAACACAGTAAACATGTTGACCACGTCGACTCGTTCACGCGGCGCAACTGACATTCAGAAAGAAACCTGCGGCGAAAACGTCATTTATTCATTTGTTTACATTGCGTTTTTCCCCCCACCTTCCAAGCCCTAACTCGGCGCGACAGAGATTTAGTAAGTTTCTTTATGCACCACTCTCACCGGACCGTGTCACTGCGTTTGTCATGTGCTTTTAACAGTTTCGTCCTCAGCGCCAGCTACTCCCCTGCTGCCACCCCCCCCCCCTCCGGTCCCAATCACAGTTCAAATATTTAACAACTTAACGCTTATTTACGTTTTGGCTATACAAGTCGTGATTTAGGACGCGGTTTTTGCGCTGTTATCAATCAGTAGATGGTTTTCTTAAATTCGGCATGAATAAAGCTCTTGGAGGAGGATTCAAATTAATTCAAGTTTCAGTTTTTGTAAATATTTACACTGCGCTGCTACCGGAAATGTGCAGTCCTCGAACCAGGGGAGGTATTTGAAAAAACCCTACTATTTAGGTTAAACTCTGGTCAATAAATGACTTAATAGGCGGAATAAGGATGCCGAATGTAACGTTATTTTGTATCAAATCCTTCAAAATTTGTTCGTGTGGTTAGAGCAATGAAGTCGAGCACTAAGGTTAAACTCATTTAAATTGGTAGAATTAGGCTGAAGTTTGGATTGCAGGACAGTATGACATGGGAAACCTTCAGTGTTCCCTTCCACCCAACAATACCCAGTACTTTAGTTAGATGTTTATTTGTTAAATTACATTAGTCTGAGCACAGTAATACACAGGTGTAAACGTGTAATTTGTGTAAAAATGAAACTAGCATTTTGTTTAACAAATGCATATTACCCACCATCCATTCTAAATTTTAAGCAAATATCTTATGTGATTTAATAGAGCTCAAAGTATGGAATGGGAATGAGTCCTAGCTAAAGCCATACCAAGTCTGACCCCAATACCTGTAAATTTGAGTAAGTTATAGCCATTTTTGTGTTTCGTATGGTTGATTAGCTGTGGCAGCACTCTTGAATGGCATTGACTCCTGAAGTTAATCAGTTGTAGACGTACATGTAATAATTACTTTCTGAGAGTTTGATAAAAATCTGGCATGTGATTCTTGAAATATTTTGCTAACAGACGGAACAGCGTGGATTTTAACACGTAATTCCAAAATTTTAAACAAAGATCTTGCATGATCTGTTAACACACAGAGTATGTTCTGGGGATGACTCTCAACTACTACCACACACAAGTGTAGCTCAATAGCTGTAAAACTGACTCGGTTACAGCTGTTTTGCGTTTGCTATGCTTGTTCAGGTGTGGCAGCCATCTTGAATGGCATTGACTCCTGAAGTTAATCAGCTTTAGAGGCACATTCAGTGATTGTTTTCTGACAGTTTCATTAAAATCTGTCCAGTTGTTCACGAGGTATTTTGCTAACTGACAGACAAAACGAACACACGCACTACATTATCGCCCACCTTTCTTAGGCCATTAAAAGGTGATCCGTTTAGACTTTGCACTTCTACTGTATTCTTTCTTAAAGATTCTTGTTCATCATTGTTTGAAGGTGGTGCTGTTTGACCTGCTGGCTGTGTCAGGTTTCTGGTACAGTCACTGTAAAGCTCAGAGGAAATTAAGGATTACATCACTCTGCATCCTAAGCAGAATACTTCTATGCAGCAAGCTCTACTTGTTACCCAACTTTACCCAAAACACCGAAGGCCAGTAACAGAAACTGGATCCACTCTGTTGGCTAAAATAAATAGAAAGGAGTGGGGGGAGGGGTGTTTAACTCTGCAACTGTTCAATCTCTCTTTCCATATCAGTTTGACTTAAACAGGAAGGTCAGAGGTCATATCTGTGATTACTTACTCTTACTGCCACTGCTTTGCACATGCTTTAAATAAAGCACTCACATGAGTGTGGGCTTCCGCCTGAGCTGTACAGATTTATTAAAACCTGCTCTGATTGTCCTCCAGCCATGCAACAACATGACCTCTGGATTTGACTGATACCAGTTACATGCAGGTTTAATCCTCACCTTTTTTCTACACTCTAAAACACTCAGGGGTCATCATTGTTGTCATGTGTCAGCTCGGTCAAACCGTCTGCACGGCGATCTGAAAGTGGCGCGCTTTGACTTTTGACGGCAGATTGAAATCCGTGACTCATTTTGTGGAAGGTCGAATTTGAACTACGACGCTTGTAGTGAGATCTTGAAATGGAAGGAGCTGCATGTTTGCCTTCACATAGTTTGAGGGAGAAAACTACTACTCGCCTCCAAATACCTGAGCGGGGAAGGCTGCGGGAATGCATTCCACAAAATTTCATAGGATTCGCCTCCACCATGGGAGAAAATTCCACGGGGTTTGCTCACGTGTCTCACTCGACATTCCCCTGTGTTTGTTAATACCAGGAAGACTCTGTGGTGTAACTTGGCTGAAATCTCTGTCTGCCACCAGTTTTCTGCTCTAAGAGTTCGTTTTGTTTTTGTCTTTTAATCCTGCACGCTACATGCACTACATCCACATGTACAGGTGACAAATTGAGGTTAGGTAACTTCTGCTCTCACTGCCTCACAAACTTCCTCTTGTGTCTCACTTCCCCTTCCTGTCTGCTCTTAGCAGACGAGTTGAGTTGCATTACCTGCAGTATGTGCGCTATCGCAATGGCTGTGTTTAGTTGTGCTCAAGGCGTGGTTCAGAAAGATCAGGGGCTACTATGACCGCATATCTTGTCATCTATAGTGGTGTCGCGCACCCTTTAATGAGTCGTTTTGTTTCTTACACAAGGCCACAACAGGTTGTAGAGTTAAGTAGCTTAAATATGTCCACTTACAGGTTCATGATTTTATTTTTGGTGCATTATCAGAAAGCTTTATTTAGATATTTTGCGTGTTTAAAAAACCCCCAGTGTTTTCCTCATATAGTGAAATGCTTCGGCAACTTATTTGTTTGTCTGAAACCTGCAATTATCATTCCTGTTCTTCTAAAGCCATGTCTTCACAAACGTCAAGTCGGCTTTGACTGGTCAGGCCACATTCCCACTGGATGACAGTCTAAATCAGGATCTTTGTGACATCTTTAGATGCATATTAGGAATGTAGTAGGCTCCCCATTACGCATCATAGAGCCCCAACATGCACAAAACTTTCGTAGCGAGGTTGTGGTGGCAGCATTTTCTGTACGTGCAGCTCGGTCTTTTGAGAATTTGAAGCAGAAATGGCAGGAAAAACCCTTTCTGGTGAGTACTAAGAGTGTGGCAGCGCCATGATTCCCTTCACCCTCTAAGAGGTTTTTCAAATTTGCAGGGATCCAGCTACGTTTTAACGGGTCATGTAGGCTGTGTAGAGTAGAATAGAGTTTATTGTACAAGTTAACAAAAAAAACCAAAAAACAACAACAGGTACATTGGAAATCTTGTGTTTCTCTGAGTTAAGCAGTAAAATCTAAGGTTGTAAAAAATAAAAAGATAAGGAAAAATACATGAATAAAAAAACCTTGAGGAAAATTGAATGTAGCTGATTGTGTCACTAAACCTTAGTAGGTCTAAGTCTATGTGTAGTTGTATGTCCAGTATATGTATCGGTTGATGGATGAGTTGGTGTCTGTGTGTGTGTGTGTACGTGTTTTGAGAGATGAGAATGAATGTGTGAATGGAAAAGAGGGTGGTTCTGGTGTGTGTGGGCACAGGGAAGTGGTGTGCACCTTCTTTAACATCCTGTGCCACCAGTCAGATGGTGGGTGGGAAGAAGCTGCTGTGGGAGCGGGCTCTTTGTGTGCTGATGCTCACAGGCCTGCAGTGGCTTAAGTTGTATCTGCAGTCCACCCGCTGGAACAGAGCGTGGGCTGGATGGTGTTTGTCCCCGAGACAACAAAGTTGGATCGTGTTTGGTCCTCTGTGCAGTTTTTATGACCCGCTGCAGTGACTTCCTCTCGGTCAGGGTGGTGTTGCAATACCATACTGTGCTTCTTGTTGGTGAGGATGCTTTCCATGAGTCCTCTGTAGGCCTGGGTAAGGGGCTGACATTTAAGCCCTGCCTTTTCAGCATCATGATGACATAGTCTCTGCTGGGCTCATTCCACTGTTGTAGCAGTGTTTTTCGCCCAACTGAGGCTCTCCGTGAGCTTAAGGCCAAGGAACTTGTGGTTGTCAGTGTGCTCCATCTCGGTTCCCTTGATGGCAAGAGGCTGCAGTCTCCCTCCTGAAATCTATGATTAGTTCCTTGGTTTTAGCGATTGTCCTTTCCGTAGACGGTAATCTTGTGGACCAGTTCTCTGTATGATGTTTCATCCCCTCCTCTGATGAGGCCAAGGATGATTGTGTCATCTGCATATTTGCTCACAATATTGTTATTGTTGTTGTCATGAGTGGGGGCACAGTTGTGTGTGAACAGGGAGAAGAGTTTGGACTAAGGCAACAGCCCTGGAGTACCTTTGTTGATTGTCAGTTCAACAGAGGCCTTCTTTTCCATCATCTCCACTTGTGGTCTATCTGTGAGACCACCAGGGTCTAGTTACATTCAGGTGTTGGTATTCCCAAGTCTGCCAGCTTTGCAGTCAGATTCATTGTCCTTAAGGTATTGAAGGCAGAGGTGTGTGTTGGAGGGTGGAATGAAGTGCTGCTTCCACCACGTCGTCCACTGATCTATTGGAGTGGTAGGCGAACTGAAGGGGGTCCAATGTGTCTGGAACCACAGAATCTTTTTGGCGAAGGACCAGTTTTTCCAGACATTTCATAGCTGCCGATGTGATTGCTTTGGTTCTGAGTGAAAATCAAAATGTCATCAAGTGGAAAGATGGCCTTTATCGTTTGGTCCAAAATGGTTAAGTCATTCTGGGTTCAAGACATGCCAAACTAGTCACTAGGCAGACATCATTGAATTAAGTGGTCTTTTATGGTGATGGTGAAGGAAGAAAAGCCGGGACTACATTTGTGGTAGTTCAGGAGCAGCATCAGTGTGGGTGAAAGTAGGTCTCTGGTATCAACTGTGGGGAAGAAAAAGAAAACAAAAAGCTAAAATAACTTATTTATTTAGCTTAGATATTCAAATCGAGAAGCCACAGCTTGGGATTTCTAGATGGCAAACCTAGACTGATGTGCTTGTGCGTCTTCGTTGAGGAATATTGAGCTTCTGCTTCAGGCCCTCTGCCTGTGAATAACAAAGCAAAACAAACATCTGCTTGAAATAACAAAGCAATATGTTTACACAGCATTGGACTCATGGGATTATTGTTTTTTTTCTAATATTCCCTCAGAGCAAATATGCTGTTTAGAAAATGGCCCACAGCAGTTTTCTTCTAAATCTGCGCTTGGTGACAGCTGTACATTCGTCTGTACAGTCACACTCCTTCTGCAATTATTAACTGTGTGAAAAAATAAGCCATAAGCTGTCATAGGCTGATATATCAGTCAAAGTCAGGGACCACTTATTTTGATTGATCACCCAACTGTGGGACAAATCATCTCATGGTTAGAAGGCAAGAAGCAAAGACGACAGCGGCTTTAATGTTTCAGACAGACAGCCGGAGCCCACGGGCAAACAGCGTTTCTCTCTGTGGAGGAGCTGCTGTAGTTGAGCCAGACAGTCACGGCTGAGTGTTCACCAGCCTGACAAAAACGGAAACTCCCCCTGCAGCCTTGTTCCGCGTACGACTGTCCTCGCTTATTCACCGCGTTGAACTCAAACTGTTATTATCTAGGAGGAGTGGGGACGGTCATCGTGATTAAGGCACACTGACATGGCGAGTGGAGATGCAGTGCTCTGTCAATCAGACATTTTGTCACGTGACAGCCTGAGTGCCATTCATCTGGCCATTTAAGCTGCACACATGATTCCAGGTTTCAGCTAGATCTAAAAAGAAGTCTTGAACCTGTGCTTAATAGGATGCATGATAATGTGCTCTTTTCAGGACAAGGGCCATGGACTAATGAAGTTTAGATCATGCTCCAGGGAGGTAACGCTACACAATTTTCAGCCCGTCTTTCACACTGCAGACAAATTTTGAAGGTTGGCTACAAATGTCACAGATCAGACGAAAGTATGAGCTGTGGTTACCACAAGAAAAGTGGTTTATGAACACTTTTCGGACTCTAATCAGATGTCTGTGCTGAATACTCTGCATAGGTTGGCATGTGAATGGTTGATGTAGACTTTTAGCCACTAAGTGCACAAGAAATTTGAGGAATTCAACTTGCTTCGTCAATGTTAACAGTAAGCAGTATGATATTAGGCTTGACTGAGAAAATGTAGGGATAGGAATCATTTGTTTTCTCAACAACTAGGTGACAAAGAGATTTATGGGAGAGATTTGTATTATTAATCACTTTTAGGCCAGGCCTGTGACACCTTTATCCTGCCTTTAGCCCTGGTGCCATGTATGACATGACCAAGACAAAATGGAGGGTTGAAGTTGTTTCCTGTCTGATACGCCTCTGAGCCAATGATGGAGGTAGTAATAGAGCTGAGGGTGAAATGGGGGTCAGCTCAAGCTTCTTTTCCTCCTGTATCTGGAACTGCTGGCTTTAGGCACTTTCGCAAAACAGTTCCGCAAAATGGCCACGTCTTTATGTTGCATCTAACCGTTCATAAATCCCAGATAAACATCCTGCTTAGATGTCAGAAATGAAGCGAGCACCGCAAAACCAAAAGAGGCATGGAGCCCAACACGTTAAACGCGCGACGGATTTCTCCCTCATCGTATTCAAAACGTGATGAATTAACTCAGTTTAGTGATTCTCTTTGTGGTTAACTAATTTTTAAAGTTACATGCAAAGTTGCTGTGGGTCATCATCAGTCTTCCCTCTGTAACAAATCTGTTCGCTGTAGTTGAATGGTTGCACAGACCATATGTCATCAATTTATCACATTATTGAGCCGCAAAACTGGCTTACCTTTTCACATGTCTACCGTTTTGCCTCTGTTACTACTTCGCTTTGCGGCACAAAACAGCATCACAAGTGGGTTGGCTTTGACCCCCCTCGCCATCTCGGCCCATTCGCAAATCACACCGAAGTGTACCGGCTTAAAGTGTTTTGTGAAAGAGCTTATTGACAACTGATGACATATTTCTTTTTTAACGAGTATCCCATGTCACTAGCTAATATTTTAGCTGCTACTTTATGTAATTTTAAATTAAAGGCCAAAGAGTAGTTGTAGGCCTGGGCTTAGTGGTATGGGAAGGGTTAACAATAGCAAATGGGATTTGGTCTAAATGTGAACCCACTGTGATTCAAAAACTTTTAAAATGTGTTTGTCACAAGTAAAGTGTCTTATATGCACAATGCAGTGAGCTAGCACAATTTTGTTTTTGGGAACATGGTTAAAATGTAAAACTAAAATTTACACAGTTTGATCTTGACTTCAAGTGTGAATTTTCTCAAAGTCAATGAAAAACACATTTCTGCTAATGTTACTGTAAACATTGATAGCTTTCCAAACGAAAACGTTTAGATTTTGAAAAGGAAAAAAATATGTGTACGTGAATTGTTATGAATGATTTTCTTTAAGTGCACTTTTTTAATGATGTGCCTTTAGAAGGAATGTTGGGTAGAAGCTGGCAGAACAGGTAAATGCAACATTTTGCAGTTGCTGACTTGTATTTGTGGATTAAGAAACCCAAAAGGGGGAACAGACACACCACTCCCCACTTCATTTAAATGGCTGGTTTCACTCACCACAAAGCCATGCCTGCTGATGTAGTACATGGTGAAGACCAAAGCAAGACCAACTTGTTAGGCTCAGTGGTGTTTATGGTTTTTAAACTATGTTGGTTTGATCAGTATTGTTCACATAGCTTTGAGGTAAGCGTGCTCTTAAGGATCTTCCAGTCACTGTGCGTCTTTCTGCTAAATAATAGACAAATGTCTTCTTTTTTCTGGGCAAATTAAACAAGCTGGATCAACGTTCACACATCAGCCCATTTGACAAAATACTTTCAGGCTGGCCTGAAATGCCTTCCTGCCTCAATGTGCTGTGTGAAACAACCAAAGCAGCATGGAGATGTTGAAGGCAACCCATTGCTATTATGCCTATGAGCCACTAAACAAGGTAGTCACAGTGCTGAAACAGACAGTATGTGAAAGGGCAAGCCGACATCGCAGCTCAAGGGTGTGACCATTAGCCATGATGTAGTGATGACTAAGGGTTTGTGTGACCAGTTGGCCACAAGATTTAGAATGTGAAATGTTCAACAAACATTTTACGTGTCATGCTCAATGTCAACACTGCTCAATTATCTGCCGTGCCTCCTAAGCTTCTGTGATGCCAGCTTCATTAATGCAAGCTTGCATTGTCGCGGAATGTAGCCGGATTGATTGGTGCATTTGTGAACAGCTAGAGGCAGCTAAAAGAGGAGGTTGAGTTGGCGACTAAATCGTGGAATTGTTTTTGGCAAAAAACCTAGTGATACAAATGCAGACAGGCTAACCTTTAGTCGTCACAGTGGTTCTCCGCCATGAGCTTAGAAGACACAAATCAGGCTAATTGTTCTGATCTTTTGGGTAATTCAGGCACACAGAACACGAAGCACCAGTCTAAAAAGCACAAAGTGAGCTACAGCTGCTTTACAGTCTCAGACTTTCCAGATCAATAACTAATTACTAAATCATTGCTGGATTCTAAACAGTCAATCTTTTCGACTGTCGTTAGGTAGATTTTAGTCTAATTTTGAGTAATAGGAACCTTTCTCTAAGAAAGACAGGTAACAATGGTCTCTTTGTGCACTGCCAAACACGCCCTCAGAGACCCTCTTCAGAATAAAAGAGGAGCAGCTTCTGCTGGCTTTCAAGATATAAGGGGATGTTTGGCACCACACCGAAAGTTAGCTCAATATTTGTAAAACTGGCTAAGTTATAGCCACTTTTGGGTTAGCTAAGGCCGATTAGCTGTGACAACCATCTTGAATGGGGTTGACTGCAAAAGCAAATCAGTTGTAGATGTGCAGCCAATTATTACTTTCTGAGAATTCCATTCAAATCTGTCCTCTGGTTCATGGAGTATTTTGACACACAAACACACACACACACACTTACAGGCGATTACATGTTCACCTTCCTTTAATGGTGGGTGGTTATAAGGTGACATAAAAATGTTTGCGTATGATGTTAAGTATAATTGTTAGAGACAAGAAACCAAATTAGAAGTGAAAGCGATCGAAATTAACCAAGCTAGATGTCCTGTTTTACGCAGCATTGTTTACATGTCAGTAACACATGCTGACCTTTGACCTTAACTCTCTTGACAAGAAGAGCACCCTCTTGCTTGCTGATAGAGAGCACTGTTTGGTTATTTCTCATCTCCTCACATCCCTCCCACGTTCTCCACTCCTCAGACCCAAACATAGGAGCATGCTCCGTATTTGTTACGTAACTGGCCTCCACAGTAGCTCTTTACACGGTGTAGTCACTGCCAGGAGGCTGGAGGGTTAAACCGAGCCGTCGTCTGCACACGAGCAAACCTCGAGCTAAACAAAGGAGCCAAACAATAGCAGACAGACGCACGTGTTCCATACAGATAAACGGCTCAGCCTGCGCAGCCTGTGCAGCGACGTGTCATGACGGCTTTCTGTCAAATTAAATCCGGATGCTGCGGTTCAGGAAGCCAGAGCCGTACTTCACCATGATACGCCTCTTTAGATTCCCGACTAGGTTTGTAAGAATTCTGCTTCTCATCAGAGACGTAGTGTGCCCGTCCAAACCGAAGAATGTCTTGAGGGATAAAACCTAAACACAGAAGGACGTGGGGCTGGGAGAACAAACAATAGTTGTAACCACAGATAAGGATGAGCAGTCTGCTTTACCAGATGTGATTATATTGTAGAGTTAGAAGAGGTTTTCTTTGTTTTCTTATGTTTAAATTAGGTGGATTAGCTTATCATTAAGATTAAGTTGAAACACTTGCATTTTAACACAACTCTCAGAAAGTAACCACTGGATGGACATCTACAACTGATACAACTTGATTCAAGATGGCAGCCACAGCTAATTGACCTTAGCCAGCATAAAAACGGCTATGACCCGGTCAGTTTTACAGATGTTGAGCTAAAATTTGGTGTGGCAGTAGCTGAGAATTGTTCACAACACGTACTCCAAGAACAAACAGATTGGGTGTGATGTGTGAGATTGCGCATGACATTATTTTCATTATAACTGTCATTTCTCAACACAACATGATCTTAGTTCTAACTCTAACATGAAAGGCAACCGGCTATATGTCTTAAATAAAAGAATGCTAATATTTTAATTAAAAATGCTATATTCAAGAACTACTGGTCACTTTGCAGTTTGTTCTGTACCCAGCAGAAATCTTGTTTTAAAGGATTGGTACTCTGGAGCTATTTCTCAGCATTTTCAGGCTGCAAGTCACACACAGATAAGAGTCTGGGAAGTCGCCGAAAAACAGTTCACTAAGAAATAGTTGAAGCATGAGAGACAGCGTGAAATAGCAAATTGGCACATTGTTGTTTGTGTTTCTTTTTACTCTGAGCCTGTTTCTGTTCTGAAAGTTACTCTGAACAGAAAAACCAAGGTTCACTGCATAATTTACCAATCAGAGCAGAAGGGTTGTGTCACAACCACTGCTTCAAAATGCTTTAACCAAATTTCAGGAGGACTCAGCCTCTTTCCTTCAGTCACATCAATTAGGTATAAAAGGGCGGCTTAAATAGAAAATATGTTTATTTGAGCAAGACATTGTTGGGAACTAAACAAACTAATCAGGGTCTGTGAAATTGTTCAAGAAGATATTCTGAATCCAAGAAAGAAAAATTTTAAAAATCACTTTAGACTTCCCATTCTGATCTGTAAAGAGGAGAATTTGAAAGTCTTCTGAGTTATTGTTTTTTTTTTACTTTTATTTTATGTATTTTTTTACTTTTGTGACTTATGATGCACTAAAATATTATGTTATGGTTCATGTTTTTTTATTGCTCTGATTTGTCCTCAATCCAGTATTTGAATTTATATGAAAGGGATAGTTCAGATGTTTTTTAAGTGGGGCTCTGTGGAGAGTTTATGTATCTTGTAGGGGGGTAGGTGTTGTGACAAAATAAAAGTACCCACGCTGGAAAAGCACAGTTAGGAAACAACATGTCACTACCAGGTGCCGGTGTCAAAAAGTAGACTAGACTAGACTTTGAATGTTCGAAAATCGCTGCCCATCCCCAGTTCAGATGGCTGTCTACTGCAGGTAATATATTGACTGCTCATAATCTCTCAACAGAACCCCACTTTAAAAGACCCGAACTTCTCCTGAAGAAAAGATCAGATATTTCTGCTTCTTTGAGAAAGTTTTGTATGGGTGAATAAAGACAAATATGATGGTTAAAGTCATTTTGAAACGGTTGCCATCATACAGTGAAGTAAGAGGAGTGACTCGCTGTGCTGAGAAGTCACAGGAAGTGCATTAAACAGTAAAACAACAAAACTAACAGAACCCTTTCTGCTTTGTTTTTGTGCTTCACTCATGTTATTGACCACTGTATTAGTGAAGGCACTCAGCTCTGACTCTTAAATCCCCACACACATACACCCACACCCACACACACACCTCCGCTCAATAAGAAAGGAGAAAATAGTCCATTCTCTAAAGATCATTGTTAGAGTATGTGCCTTTGTGGGGCAATTAAGCAAGGACATATTGATGTATTAGCATACTGGGAAGAAAAGGGAAGTTATTTGCGTGACATTGTTTCCTCCACTCCTTACATTTATCTGTTTTGTCAGTCATTGTTCCATAAACAGACGCTGTTTTTGGGGAAGTCTCATTCCAACTGAAAAATATTAGTGGTGTGAAACCCCTCTGCATATGTTGTTTTGGTTTTGCTTCTACAACGTGTGATAAAAAAGCAATACATGACATATGACTTTGTGTCATTTTCACCAAAAACTAAATTAAAATGCAGAAGCAGTCTGCAAATCTTTACCTACGCTGTATGTTTCAGATGCTTGTTCAACCACTTTACAGCTTTAACCTGATGAGGTCATCTTCTGTTTGACCTTATCAGGTTGTTGTGGAGGAATTCGGGCCCACTCTTCTTTCCAACTTTGCTCCAGTTCATTAATGTTCACAGATACAGTGTTTATTGATATGGTCCTGACACAGTGTTCTCAGTTGGTTTGAGGTCTGGACTGACTGGGCCTCTGCAACCTTACATGTTTCCCATTTTCACCTGCATGAAAGGTGAAAGACAGTTGATAAGGTTTTTTTGCCTGTGTTTGTCATCATTTGTCTGCCTCTTAGCAAAACACCTAATTAACCACTGGACAGTTTTTAATGAAACTCTCAGAAAGTAATTGTAAGACATATCTTCAAGTCATTAACTTTTAGAGTCAACCAAATTCAAGATGGCTTCCACAGCCAATTAACGCCTCCAACTACAGAGAAGAAGTCCGGTTGCTTTGTTTTCTTAAAACTTTTTGGATTTGCCATGTCCTGGATGACTAAGAATCTACACCATCACAATGCTCAGGGAAATTACAAAAAAAACCCAAGACCTCAATCTCAGACTCTACAGGCCTCAGTTAGAAGGGTAAAGGTCAAAGTTCATGACAATTAGATAAAAGACTAAAGAAGGATGGATTGTTTGGAAGTGCGTTCTTAGTTTTTCACGCTCATTTGTTTCTGTTTGTCTGGTTTTGTTTAATAAATAATGACATGGTGGAATCTGCTGTACAGTTGAGGTCATATTTGAATAGGTTTAGGACCTGAACAAGACCAGATTTGAAGTTATTATTGGAGTTATTTGAATGGGAAATTAAAATTTTATTTTCACAGATGTCTCTCTAATTTATAGGAGTATAAATGCAAAAAAAAAAAAAAAAAAATGAAGTGGACTTCAAGTTAGTCACCTTAGTCACAGATATTGAGCTATAATTTTGAAAATCATGTATCCGTTTCATTCCACTTCCCATTTATACTACTTTGTGCTGGTCACCACATAAAGCCCAGTGAAGTACTTTGAAGTTGGTGGTTGTAAAGTGACAAAATGTGGAAAAGTTCCAGGAGTATGAATACTTTTTTCAAGGCAGTTTATGCTTTTTTCTACCAAATGCAGAAGGACTGTACGTTACCTTTGAAAAAAGAGAATTGGTCTGTGATGATCAGTCGTTGGTCCGTGACAGATAATACCTGTCATATCCAAGAGGAACAGAAGAAAAGGTTGTAGTAAGTTGTGAACAGAAGACAATAGTTAGATTTTTTTTTTTCTTTTTTTGATCAGTTTAACATGCAGCCTTTCTGTTAAACTGATCAGTCCCGTTAGTTTTCTCAGTCAGAGCCATGTGAAAACATGATGAGGATGATGATTTGAAATAGCCTCAGGAATGGACAGCTCTGAGAGATATAATTGTTCGTGTGCGCCTCGGTCTCTTGCTTTGAGAGGTAATGGATTCTTCCAGGTGCTGACCTGTATATACGTGGCAACCCTGTAACAAGAGCTGTTTCCAACTTGATTATGTATTATAACGACGGCCAGAAACGTAGCTAGATATATGCTGAAGCACACTGGTAACGTGACAGTGACTTGTATATGTGCCTTAAACCAAAACTGATCATTAAAAGGGACTTTTCCTTGCACTTGTTTCACACTAATCTATTACCTTTGTTTTCTTTTGAAATTACAGGGGTGTGTGTGAGGAAACACAAAGGCCATGCAATATATTCAGTGGCTTTTTTTAGCACAAAAGCGCCGCTGCGGGGTTCTAATTGCAGTCCTGTATTACACCCCACCTCCCCACCCCACTGCCTGTCCGCCTCTCCGTTTCTCACTCGATTATGCAACAGCCATTTTTCTTGCAAGTATTTGCAGGATCTCAGCTCTGATTGTGTAACCTTCGAGAGGGAAACAGGCTGTGGGGCCTCACAGAGTCCCAGCGGCACATCGCCACATTCAGCAGGCATTAGAGTCCTGGGTTTCATAGTAAACCGAGCGTGCGGAAGGACTTGGTCCTCGAGTTAAGTCTGCTAGGCCTTTTAACCACTTTTGTATCTACTTGCTTTAATTGATTGTTTTCAACCGAAAGCATATGCAACTCAACTTGTTCATAGGATGTTTTTTCCTGCAGATGTAGAATTTAAAGTCCTACAGGTGCATTATGAAAAGCATCTTTCATGAATACAAGTACCCAGAAACAAGTCCTCTTTGTGTTTCGGCCCGAGTGCAGTTCAAACTGTTTTCAGACATGTTGCGGCTCTGAACATTTCCAGACATGGACTATTTCAAGAAACATATTTCTAGGAAGTCTGTTTGAGAGCTCTATTTAATTGATAGTTAAAAAATAGCTCAGATCTTTAGAAGAGGGGTTTAGTGTTAAGGTTATGAAGCAGTAATAACTTACCTACTGTAGATAGCTCTTTGGATGGCCATAGTTTGGAGAAACGGGGATAATTCTGACTGGATCGATGAGCTAACGGCTAATTGAAACAGGCACAGACCAAAATGGATTGCTGCTGACCTAAAACTACTCCTGTTTCCAAAACATTATGTCAGTACACTGTATGTGAACATAATTTCATTTAAACTTTTATATAGCTGTCAATTTCTCATTACATGGTTATTTACATTTCTGTGGTTATTTGCAAGTCCAAATAATGGCGTCTAGCTGGAGCATTTCCAGTCCAGCCAGGGGCACTTCCTGCAGAAATTTCAGAATATGTCTGCCAGGAAAAAAATCTAATGTGAAATTAACAGCTGTGTAAAAGTTTATAAAATAGTATTTGTATGAACTGGAGGTGTTTTAAGATGACAGCAATCCACTTTAGTCTTGGTCCCACTGGGGCCTAGCTGTTAGCTTGTCAGTCCGGTCAGAATTAAACATTATTTCTCCAATGTAGGTCATTCAAGTGGTTATCTACAGCAGGTAGGATATTAAGTGTTCATATCTTTTTCACAGAACCCTGCATCAAAAGACCTGTTTAAAACAGGCTTGTTTAAACCTGCATTAATTAGTCAGTTTTTGTGTTGCCCGAACGTAGGTTTTTGTGTGAGCTAACTGGGGCAGCTGTGGCTGTGGCTCAGTGGTTAGAGCAGTTGTCCTCTGATGAGAGAGTTGAAGGTTCAATTCCACCAGTATGCCACATGTCAAAGTGTCCGTGGGCAAGACAATGAACCCCTCCTTGCCTCTGATGTGCCCCATTGGTGTATGAATGTGATCTAAAACACTGATTAGACTCTATAGAATGATTTATTCAGGTTAGCTTTGTAGAGCTTCAGTGCTGTATGAATGTGTGTGGATGGGGAAAGGATTGTGTTGCAAAGCGCTTTGAGTGGCCTGGTTGGCTAGAAAGGTGCTATATAAGTACAGTCATCTCACATTCTACTGTGTGACACGAGTTACAGTCAAAATGTGATGGTATCGAGCTCACGCAGTGTGATACGTACATGTCCTTTACAACCTTTGTTGTGCAGTGTGTGCTGCCTTTAGGAGAGCAATTGTTTCCAGAGATACAGTAAATCTGATTACCTCAGAAAACACAAAGAAGTCAACGATTTAGTAATTTTTACAGATAATGAGCTAAAATCTGGTGTGTTAGTAGCTGCGGATGATCCCCAACGCATACTCCAAGTGCTACTCATTGTGCATGATCTTTGCTTAAAACTTTGGCAATAATTGTTGTAGCCTGTTTGTTAGCAAAATCCATCCATCCATCCATCCATTTTCTTTGCCTGCTTTTTGGTCTGTGGGAGGAAACCAGAGTAAACCCACGTGTGCACAGGGAGAACATGCACACTCCACCCAGAAAGGCCCCAGGCCGTCTTGCTGGCAGGCGACAGCTCTAACCACTACGCCGCTGTGCCACCCTGTTAGCAAAATATCCCTTGATAAAACGGATGGATTTTCATGAAACTTTCAGACAGATATCTTTGAGTGTGGAGTACCTCTACAACTGATTACCTTTTGGAGTCAGTCTAATTCAACATGGCTGCCACAGCTAATTGACTTTAGCCAACTCAAAAATGACTTTAACCCAGTAGGTTTTACAGATATTGAGCTAAAATTTGAAGTGGTAGTAGCTGAGACTTATTCACAGCACATACTCTGAGTGTGACATCTTGTAATACAGCAAGAGATTGTGCATAATGGTATTTTCAAGGTTTGAGCAAAATGGCTCCAACACCGTCCTTTTTCAACACAAGATGAACTTAGTTTAAAACTCTGGCTTGAAAGGCAGCGGGCAAAAGGAATGTTAGTGCTTTAATTTAAATTTTAATCTTTTTAAATGGTTTAACTCTGAAAGCAAATTACTAGAAACATAAAAAAAGATTTGAATGATTTTGGTTTTGTTGCCAAAACTAGAGCTCAAGCTGACCAAAGCGCTGAAAAATAAAGTAAAAAAACAAAGTACATGTTCAGATTTGGTAATAGAAAAACAGACTGAAGGACGATTGAGCTGGAAGGCCAACAAACAGGAGTAGGTCTTCATCTCAAAGATAATCATCACTCATACATAGGTGCTTGGAAAACAGATGAACTATGTTTATTATTTAAACCGCAAGGGCTTCGACAATCATAAAGCAGTCATGATGAAGGCTCTGTCACCTTTTAGTTTTAGATGTGACCATGGGGCATCCAGAAGAGATTTGTAGTTAGAGGTAAGAGAGCCAGGAGCTGAGTGCTGAGCAGTCCTTCTTATATCACAGACTAAAATGTGTGATATCAGAGGGATCATAGATCTCTTTGAAAGCAATCAGCAGAGTTGAGCAGTCAGTAGACCTTATATCCAATTCTTGGATGAAGAGACCCAGTAAAGACATGCTTAGACTGGAGCAATGTGTTTTGTTTTGTTTTTTAAGCATGTGTCAGCCATTTTGTTGCTGCATTATGGGCCATATACAGTCATGGTAATAAAGACGGAATAGCAGTGGTCCAATGTGGAAACTAGAGTTGCCAGCTGTACCTTAAAATAAGGAGTAAAAACATGTTAAAGAGATAGTCTGGTGATTTGTTTAAGTGTTGTTCTGTCAGATAGTTAGTGTTTTATGAGCCACGACATCAGTCATAGTGTAGAGTATGAAGAAAAAGGTCAAAGTCTTCCTCCTGGCTAGGCTAACGGTTAGCCAAACTGGGGGCCCTTTTGTATAATTTTCTGCTGTATAAAACAGCTGTTTCTCAAA
>JAOXNZ010000054.1:22370965-22383266 GCA_028566095.1 Kryptolebias brasiliensis | reverse complement strand
CACAATAATGATTTGGTTCCATCAGGTTGAACCAGTGTGCACAAAGGAGAACTATTTGCTTTTGTCACCAAAATGGTCGTGTGTGTTTTTTTTACTGGTTTAAATATTAGCCGTCGGAGCATGGTTTGGTCTCATCGACAGGCGTCGTGACTCATCTCCACCCGTCCAGCGTCTCCACCATGTGCTTCCTGTTTGCTCTGTGTTTTTTTTTTGTGAAGGGCAAACACCACCTTCGGCTGTACAACTGCTAAAAGCCCATTATGAGTCCATTATCCAGTACGGCCCAGCGGGGCTGAGCTCCACAAAGCAGACCCCCTCTTCTTTCTACGTCTGCCTTTTTCAGCCTGACTCTGTCTGGGTTCACTGTCTCTTCCCCATCACTGGCTGCAGCCAAGAGAAGCTGATTGCAGGTCAAGAGTCAAAGCAGACAGGAGTGGGGACAGATTTAACAAACCCACCATTTCAAGGCAAAATGGCTTAAAGTGATATTTGTTTTGTTTGACATCAAGCTCAGATTTCCTGGACGCACGTTGAAGAGTCACAGATAGCAGGCAGGTACCAGGTGTGCAGCTCCGTCATGTTTCCGCTACTTTGGCTGACTTCGACTTATTTAGTTTCAGCCTAGAAACGAGGCACAAGTAGCCAGAGTTGCTTCAAATTTTGGGCAACCAAGCCACACAGTTTTACATAGACTTCACATCGTGGATACACTGCCTCCACGCCCACCGTGCTCCACCCAGGACATTGATACGCTGCCACCATGATGATGAACCATGTATGCCTCAAAATCATCGTAGACCTCCTGTGCTCAACACAGAGCTTTGGTGGGATGTTCTTCTTCTAAATACTACTCTACTTAATTCAGCTGTCAGTGACCTTTGTTGACCAGCATTTATTTTAAATACTGATAACTGCTGAGATATTGCCATACAGGAGTTTTTCTTTTTCCTTCTGGATACAAGTTATTAAAATTCTTCTGAATATTAGTCCCTTTACAAAGCAAAAGGACATGGGGAATGGCTTCACACTGGTTGAGGACCCCCACTGCGACGTAAAAATCATAAAGAACCTGGACCGTCTTCGCAGGGTCTTGGCGAGGTCTTTGGGTGTGTACGAAGAGCGCAGCGGGCCACTCGTTATGCCTGATAGTGTACCGTTACATGTCTACGATGGTTCTGAGCGTGCACAAGCCTTTTGTAGCGAGGTTGTGGTGGTTTATCACCGCAGTGGCAGCGTATCCATAATGTGGGGAGCCAATGGGACTTGGTTGTCCAAAGTTTGAAGCAGAACTGGCTCCACTAGCCTTATTGAATTATCTAGGCTATGACAGAGAGTCATGCTCAGGCGGCCCTGTAGAGTGCAGTGAGGCCACAGGAGAGCATTTGGGAACACAGAGGATCAGCAGAAAACACCTATTTGGCGACTACTAAATGTGTAGGTGCATCATGGCTGCCCTCACACCGAAGGTTTTCTACATTTACTGTTCTAATAATGGGGTAATGGGGAGTGTAGCGGGGTTGTTAACCTGTGTGACGTGGGGCCCTAATGAACATAGCAAGGACACCGGGTGTTTACTTGGGGGCTCAGGAGCTTAATCTGATAAGCATTGGTTGATGTTTTCCTGGAGCACTTCGTTAAATAAAAACATCTTCTCTTTGTAATTAGTTTGGCTTTCATTCTTCAGTCTTTTCCTACACCCACACACGTACGTGAGGAATCCATGACGGTCCGTTCTCGTGCAAAACGAAACACACGGCTGTGAGGGAAAAGTTGTTTTCAAAGAAGACGTATTTAGTGGAGCCACTGAATAGCTTTACTTCCTGTAATGTTCATAAAACCCATTATTTTTCTCAAACTGTACATATGTCACGTACTCTTGTACATAGGGATCTGTTGAACAGGCATGTCTCTTTAAGTACATCCTCTCAAAAAGCCCAGTTTGTTCTGACTGTGGGGCTGATTGAACAAGAAATGATGCAGCTTAAGCCAGATGCTTCTTTTTGTTTTAACTAGAGATTAGGTAGGCAATACCCAAATGTATATAAAATTGATTTCAGGAGGAAAAGCCTACACGGTAAACATGTCGTTTCAGTCAGTCAGGAAGGAATCTGTGAAAGAAAAGAAGTCCCTTTGTTGTGGAATTCGGACTATAAAGACTTTCTAAATGCACCAAAATCTTCTCTTTAGAGCACCAAAATAGTAGCATAAAATAACCCTTTTTAAAGTGAAAATTGCTTGGCAAAGATGTTATTTTGATACAACTCAATAATTCAGTGTCACATAAGGCTTTACAGCAGGAAAGGAGGAGACAGAAAGCAGATAAATCCTCCGTCTCAGTGGATCAGTGAGCGAGGGTCCGACTGGCACGAGTGACCACACATTTTCACACAGATCAGCCTACATGGAGCGTATACTATACGCAGGGTTTTATTACCTTTTTTGTCCTCCAATGAGAGAGTTGGAGGTTCGATTCTACCAGTATGCCACACGTTGAAGTGTCCCTGGGCAAAACACTGAACCTCTCATTGCCTCTGATGTGTCACATCAGTGTATTAATGCAATCTAAAGCACTGATTAGACTCTAAAGAATGATTTATTCAGGTTAGCTTTGTAGAGCTGTAGTAGAGTGCTGTATGGATGTGTGTGGATGGGGAAATGAGGGCATGGATTGTGTTGTAAAGAGCTTTGCGTGGCCTGGTTGGCGGGAAAGGTGCTATACAAGTACAGTCCAATTACTTAAAAAAAGGAAAGCAGCCATCTTTGAGTGTGACTGGGGTGTTAACGTTCCTCAGTGTTTCCATCTGTGGTGCTTGGACTAGTTGACTTAACCCTTTACAGTGGAAAATATGTTAAATTAGCATGTGACACAGGTGAAACAGGTTTTTTAATGAGATCTTTATAGTCCTTCACTTTCACCTGTCCAGTGGATCAAAGTGGAGGGGGGGGTTGTTGTTCTCGGCCTCTCAAATCGCAGCCAAGCTGACTCCACGGCACCAGACATTCGGTGGGGCGGTGTATGTTTGGCTGGCCATGCGCGTCCCAACTTTCAGGACTTGTTGCGCGATGAGTGGAAAACAAAGAACGGCAGGACAGGTTCGTTTCTGCAGGAACGACTTTTAATGCAAGGGTCAAATAAAACATAAAAACAAAGCAGAAAAGTTGAAACCACAGACTTCTATTTTTGTATGACGAGTGTACTTTCTGCACAACCTTTTTCTAGTGCCATTCCTGCTGTGTAACGGTACGTTTTTAAAGCGTGAGATGTGCAGCATGTCTGAAAACACAGCAACGCTCTCACACCAGAAAGCTCTTAGGAAGAGATGGGAGGAGCGGAAGAAAAGCCTTCCTGCGTCCTCGAAGGAGACGTCAGAAAACAGCGGAGAAAAGCAAAATGCATCTCCTTTAAGAACAAAATACACGATTTAAATCAAACAGAACCCACATCTTAATAAAACAAAACACAATTATTTAGTTGCTCCCATATTTAGTGTTTTGGTTGTTTTGTTCTTGTTATATGTTTATTTGAAAAATCCTTGCAGGAAGTATTAAATTACCAGACTCATAACACTTCTGTTAGGTTGAAAAGAGCAATGAAAGTGATCTTCAGGAAAAAATTCAATACTGTGTTGTGTATGTGTGGTCAGGATGGCGGTCTGCTACAACCGCACCAAACTGCAAAGCTTACTGAGCGACAGCCATTTATTTGTCGGCGCAGGCCAATTGGCTGCGGCGGCCATCTTGAACTGGGTTGACTTTGAAAGTTCAGTTGTGGATGTTCATCCGACAGTTACTTTCTGAGAGTTTCATCCAAAGCTGTTGTGTTGTTTATGAGATTTTCTGCTTAGAGACAGACAAACGAACTTGCGCAGACACAAGCAATTACATGGTCACCCACCTGTCAACCGATTAGCTTTTGGAGTCGACTCGTTTCAAGATCACCGCCACAGCTCCTCGCCCTCAGTTTTGCAGTTATGGAGCTGAGCTTCGGTGTAGTAGAGCTGGGAATCCTCGCCAACACGTACAGCTCACACATCCTTATTTCAACTTTGGGACCCAAGGTGGCGGGTGATATGCATTTCCTCAAAGAGCGCTTCTTTCATTAAAATACAGTTTTTATAGATTGTTATTGGTTCTCCTTTGACGGCATAAAGAACAAAGATAATTCTCCTCCTAACTCAGCATTAGAGCCTCTGGTGGAGGACGGAGCAGCCAACGTCGTTATGGACGGAGGGAAACAGCCTCCTGAAAACCTGTTCCGTTCAGACCAACTTCAGCTTCCATCAGTGAAATGAATCAATCTTGCTTTAAGCCTGGTTATCACTTATTTCATACACAATTTGCTTCCCCTCTAATCCCATTAAGTTGCTATTGGCTGCTCCTGAAATATTAGGTTTTGTGCCGGCTGCTGCAGATTGCATTGATTTGTTCAGAACCTGGCGAGCTTCTGTTAAAGCACTTCTCTTTTCTGACCAATAGGGAGCGAGAAGAGGGCTGATGTTTGGCCACTAACGCCTGGGCTCGTTACTAACTCTGTAAAAGAAAAGGCCTTAAAAAAAAAAAGAACAAAAGAACGGATTGAGAACATGCTCCTTGGAAATTTAATTTCCTCCCACGAAGTTCGGAGCGTATGAATGTAAAGCAGAATTGTGGGCGATGTGCTCAGTCGGGGTTTTTATGGAGGGCTGTGCCGTGGATGGAGCCGGCACATCTCCCTGTCTTCTTCTCCTAACGACTGCCTTCTCTGCCGCGCTCCGCTGGGGTCACGTCTCCTGTAAACACCGAGCATAAAGTTTAGTTGGAGGATTAAGGGAATTGATGTTCGTTTTCGTTTCTGCGTTTAGGCCTCAGCAGCCACAATTGCGGCGCTGCACAAAGCAGCGAACCTGTTACAGATGGTAACTAAAAACGGTTAAATGAAGCAAAACAGGCCGGATGGTTTACAAAAATTTCAAAATAAATATTTTATGGGGGAAAATTTTTTTTCTTTTTTTTAAGTCATTAACAAACAAAGATTGACGGTAGCATGTGTGTGAGGTTGTGTGTCTTTCTGTTAACAAAATAGCTCATGAATCACTGGACGGATTTTGATGAAAGCTGCAGGAGGTGATCATTGTCTGTGCATCTACAAGCGATTAACCATTGGAGTCATCTCAGTTTAAAACACTGACCAACTGACTTTAGAGAGCACGAAAATAGTTATAGTTCAGCCAATTTTAGAAATAAAATTTGGTGTGGTAGTAGCTGAGAGTCTGCTAGACTCACCTCACTGTCTGCGCTGGCTAATTTCTCATAAACAGCCAAGCGGTGCGAGTTGCTCACCGCTAACGGTTAAACTCAGTTTGTCAGTGATGTATTTTGCCACCGAGATGATGCGAGCGTTGCACAACACAGCTCTGAGGAAATGTATGAGTTTGATGGCGCATGGAGAAGTTCAGTGGCGCAGTTATTCGTCTCCGTGGCGGAGGCTGACCCGGGCTGGTACGGGCCCTGGCACTGCCAACATGAAGCGCCTCATTTCCTTCAAAAGCTCTGATTGTTTCAGGACAACATCCGTCACTGGAGCAGTGTTCTTGGGTTTGACACCATTGTTCACACTCGTCCTTTCTTGTCTTGTTTTTCCATCCCTCTGATCTCTTTTGTTTCGGGGGGAGGTTTCTTCGGTCCTGACTTAGATGAATGAATGAACTTCAAAATGTGGCCGCCGTACACTTGGGATCCTGCATGTGAGTTTGTGTTTATAAGAACGTTCAGTACCTCTTGCATGCACTCCTACCCCTCTCTCTGTGTGCATGCTGCATGTGTGGGTGTGTGTGTGCCATGTTGTAAGGGACTGCGCCTCAGTGTGGCCATGAGTTCAAGAGAGCACGTCATCCGGTCTTGACCATCTGGCAGGAGAGTCACTGTGTGTGTGTGTGTGTATTAGCAGCTGGGTCTGCAACTACAAGAGCTGAAGTGGAGGGGATTGTGAATAACAGAAGAGTTCATAAGCACTACTATCGATGCTACATCCATCTTCTTATCCATAATGAACATTTCAGATATCGCAAATATCATAATTTCTTGGATAAAGGTGTCCCAGTAAATGTGAACGTTTCCTGTTCATGGATCACTGAAACCAGGCCCGGCGTAGCTCAGTCATCAGCGCTGCGGTTCTTGTGACTGAGGCTTCAGGATAACGAGCCCAGGTCGAGTGCGGAATGACATCCGACGTAAAACAATCGCAAAATCTACCGTTCGAGTTTGCTTGCTGTGGCAATCCTTGAAGGAGAGAACAGCCCAGCAGTTTGTGGATATCTGAAACTAAATTCATACTTGGAGAAAGTTTTATTTGGGATATCAACAATGACAACTATAAGTAGTAACAATGGGGCAGTAGAAAAGCAAGTTTCTTCTTGTATTCTATTTCATTTTAAATAACAATAATCTACTTGTGGGTAGGGTTGCGCATCGGATCTGGAGAATCGATTGGAACCAAGACTAACGTTTTGATTCTCCCGGAGTCTTTCAGATTTTTTCATTTAAGAAACTATACTCTAAATATTAGGTTAGCCACAGATAATGGCCTCAGCCCAGCATCGCACTGCAGTCAAATAAAACAATAAAATATATTTTATACCAACACTGAAGCAGCTAACAAGTTATACTCAACCTAAAACGGTGGGTCAACTCAAATGCTAATACCCAGCAAAGGTTAGCCTAAGTATTTTTTCATAGACTAACGACCGGAAATTGCTAACGTTAGCCATGCAGTTGACCAGGTTCCACGACGTGCTGCTCCGTTCACCATAGGAGAGATACTGGTGTAACAAACTGAAGAGCGCCACAGAAAGGTTACGGCATATATTGCCTCTTAAAAGAATCAGAATCGAGAATCATTAGGAACCCAAACCAAAACGAGGAACCGAAAACGGAATCGTTCAAATTCAAACGATGCCCAACCCTACTTGTGGGTATCTGGAGCTGAAAGTCCAATATTTTGTACATGGGTGGGACAAGTGATGTCATGTGTCCTAAGAAAAATTATATTTAATAAAACCTATATGTTGATTGTAAAAGAGCAAAATAGCACTCTGAATACCTAAAATCTTTATTCTGTTCATGAAAAAAATAATTATTGACAGAATTATGTTTATTTTTTTACAGTCCTCAAGATCCAAATCTCTTCCTATCAAATAAAGCAGTGAGAACTTATCATCCACTTAAACTTTGAAGTAGTTTGTTGCTTGATTACCTAAGTTTTACTAAACTGCACACTACACACACCAGTATCACCATCAAGGACAAATAAGTAATTTCTTTTTTCTCTGGTCTCTTTCAAACAGTTCTTAATAATTCATTGGAGTTGCAAAAATACTGCCATTTATGTTGTATCCACTTGAAGTCCTTTCTTTTTGATCAATTCAGTGTGACCTTTGAATATAATAAATAGCAGCTCTTGCTTCAGAGTTTTGTACATATTCTATCATTTCATTGCAGTTACAGTTTTTATCTACGGACTGAAAAGCGCCGAGCAAATGAGCTGCATCAGGGTGTCTGCCCTTCACAAGTGTTTTATGGGTATTGTTTTCAGTTAAGTTTGCTAATTAGTTTTCAAAGTAAATGTTGAGCCACTACGGGAGCAGGAACATACAATAACATTACATTATATTCTCTCAGCCTGTAGATCTTTGCCTTTTTCGGTACAATCTCACCCATTAATAGTGGTCTGGACAAGTGAAGAAGAGCTAAGGTTCTGTACAACAAGTACTTTTACTATACTTTTACTTTAACAAGTACTATCATTAAAATGATCTCGTATTAATTTTGTATTTTTGTTTAGGTCTCCTTTGCATGTATCTTTAAAACAAGTTGCATTTTATTTAAACAGTTTTCTGGTTCTCCGGTGTTTTAGTTGACAAACCCCAGATCATTGAGGCAAATGGCCAACATCCTGGTTATGGTTCTGGTTCTGCTGGAGGGTTCTTCCTGTTAAAAGGGACAGTAAATCCCCTAATTTTCATTGGTGCAGTGGATCCTCGTGGATGGGGATGTGCATATTTTGACAATAACGCTGAGCTCACCCGTGACCATAGTTTCCACTTTCTAATTCTTTCAAAATAAATTAGAACTCTCAGAGTTGTTTTTCTGTGCTTTTTATTTTCGGGAGAGGGGGGAGGGGTGTCGAAAGAAAAGCTGCACAGCAGGTAAAGCCCAGTTTGGTAAGAACTTAGTGTCACTAAAAGGGGATGGTGTAAAAAATAAAAAGAGAAGAAAGAAACCGTTGAAAAAGGTAGATTAGTAGGTTAGATTAATTATTTGAATTCACCCATTTTTAACTGGGCTTTGAATATTAAAAATTCACTGTTACAACAAAGCGTTACATGAGACAGACAACAATTGCACACACTCACAACTAAGGACAATTCACCAGGCATATTTTAGGACTGTGGGAGGGAACCGGAGTGTCCGGTGAAAGCCCACACATGCACTGAGAGAACATATTATATAAACTCTACATAAAGACTGAGATTTGAACCGGGGATTTTCTTGGAATGAAGCAGACCTAATCAGCTACACTGTTCAGCCTTTGAAGTAGTTAGAGACCTATTGTTGTCTTTCGTGATACATTACACTCACTGTGTGGTCAGAAGCACTTTTTATTGCTGCCTAATTTTGTCTTTGCAGTTCTCCCAGTCACGCCTTTTGGGTGCCTGGTGTAAGCCGAGTTAATAAGAACTAATGATGGATTGTGACTGATTATAGCCTGATTGAAAGAGGTACAAATGCATCCATCTCTGTCGCCACAAGTGATTTTGTATTCCTTCACTGACTCAAGTTTAACTACATCATTGAGCAGCAGCTTTTGTGAGCAACAATGGTAGCGATACAGCGATAAGACTGTGACAGAGAGACCCATCGAGCTATAAAAACATTTACAAGAAAGGCTGAATAAAATGATACAGTATTATTTCCAGTTACTGGCCATAATAGCAAGTCAAACTCATTTACTATTAAAAGTATATGTCAATGGACAGTTTAGCTTTCTTTAAGGGTTCTTCACTGCCGAGTTACGAACCAAACCCGAGACCAGACTGTTACATCTGGATTACACAGATACAGATAAAACTCACAGGGAGAAATAAAAGTGGCTGGTGTTTAAGTCCTGCTTTATCCAGATTCTGTTACATGAAACTTTATCATGTGCTGAAATGGTTAATAACTGGGAGGAAACTCTTCTTTATTGCAGTATGAATTGTTTGTCTCTCTGTGAACATACTAAATCATCATGTTTCTGCTGTATACAGAGCAGAACGTTTCACTCAGTTAGGGCACGAATATAGACACGACAAGTTTCCTGTGTTTGTACAGGAAAAGAAATCAGAGTGGAATGTCTCAGCTAAGGCCTTTGACACAAGCGTCCAGCTATTTGAGGACATAAATGTGTTTATGAATGACTGTGTTCAGGTTACTCATGTCTCTCTGGGTGATCAGTTTTCCTTGAGCACTGCACCGATGGCATCAAACCGTGCTGCCGATGGCTTTCCTGTGTGCTATCCTGCTGTCATATTAGAGACACCTTCATGCCAGCTGTCAGTGAAAATCTCATCCTTCACAAACACGTCTGTCCTGACAGATACATCACACAGCTGAAAAACGTCCACACTCTGCCAACGTTGTAAAATGAAGCAGCTATTTTCAATTTTTAAATCATTTTGACTCCACATTACTCCACAGGCAACTAGACATCTGACAGTACTTTAAAGTTGAAGCATACAGTGCAAGTTTTTTCTTCTATGTAAATGAATAAGACTATAGAATAGAAAGACAGAATATTTTTTCTATGTGTTGACTCATTGATTCACATATTGTTAGCTGTTGCTTGTTGGAATATTAATGTTTGTAACACGCAGACTACTGCGTGGACTTGTTCCAAAAATACAGCTTAACTTAGCAGCACCATCAAGAAATATTATGACTAGACACAAGACTGGAAGCCAGAAGCTGAAGCCACGAAGGACGAGCACTCCCTAGTTGCAACTTCTGCAGTATAATTTTAAGCCCCACCCTCTCATGTAAACAACAAGACTAAAAAAAAAAAAACATCAAATAATTTTTCCATGTGTTGATTATTGGTGATTCAAGTAGTTCTTACCTTGCTGCTGAATGTTTAAATATGCATTTTTAAAAATATGTTTGACAGTATGACAACCTGTTAGACAGTTGGGGGGTGGGGGTAAGCAGGACTTTGTATTGATGATGCAGCCCCACTCAACTATTTGGCTGCGTCCAAAAAAAAAAAAAAAGAACATTTTGCTTCAGTTTTGGTCAGTGGAAGGTTATGGAGTCACTTTGTTTTTTTTTTTCCTGAGTCTGTCTCCCTGTATCTTCATCCTGCCGCTATTAATCTTAGCTTGTGTCCTGAAACGGTAAATAACTGAGAGAAAATTGGAAACTTTATCGAGGACAAAACAATGTCTAGCCAAGTTAAAAAGTATTATTTTGACATGTTAATAAGGATGTTCTTGCCACCTAGTGTTGTAGCACAGGTGCTTAGAGTTTTTAAAAATATAATTTTAAGATTATTATATATAATAAACCAAGAAACATATAATTGTTTACATATATCTTGAATACAATTGTTGTCAGCCTTATAAAGAGTGATGGGGGGGTGTTCCTCCGGTACCCAAGCTGTGTCCATTTTCTGTTTGTCTCATCAGGAAAATGACAGAAAAGCTGACTTTCCTTTTGAAGCACTTGGTGGTGGGGGTTGTTCAGGGGTTTTTGCCCTCCTTCAGCCATCATAAACTGCTGACTGACGTGTTGCAGCCCCTACAGACCAAAAGCTGCCAAGGCACGTCTGCGCTCTGAATCCCCTTCATTTGCACTGCTTGCACTGTGAAAAAAAACAAAACGGTTGTACACTGCACTTGCCACGATCAAAAATCTATTTGGTTTAACTTTGACTGCGGTGTGCTGTGACTGTGGGGTGTGCTGTGACTGTGGGGTGTGCTGTGACTGTGGGGTGTGCTGTGACTGTGGGGTGTGCTGTGACGTACACCCGGGCAGCCGATAGATGCATCAGATTCCTCCCCGCTGAGCTGAAAGAAGCTGGTCTCTGTGGAAACGGAGCTCCTTAACTAGCCTGAAATCTCCATATTGCTCTCTGGCTCATTCAGTCTCACATGTTCACACACTCACACAAACACTGTGTGCTGCTTCTCTTTTCTCCGTCTCCGTCTCACAAGCAGGGACACCTCAAAGGGCTTGTGTTTGGATGTTGCTGCTTTTTTCTTTAGTGAGACAGATCCAGTGTCATAGCCAACAGCACCGCATGAAAACTGGGGGCTTTCTTCTCACCATACATATTTTCCACTTGTAATTCTGACAGCCCCTCCTGTTTCCCCCCAAACCCAGCGGCAAGCTTGCCACGTATCGCGTTTTGGTTCAACCTGAAGCCTTTAAAAAACAGAGCGATAGACAGATCTACTTTCAGGGCAATTTGACCTGAAGGGCACAGGAGGATTAAAGGGGCTTTACTCTGCACTCTGTATGGCTTGAGAAATCTCTGCACCATATTTGACGTGTCAGTAAATACAGTTTAAACAACAGGAATGGTGTGATTTAGTGGCTTTGGAACTGGCCTGAAACTGTAAACCGGCCCATGCCTACATTGCAGCCGTTCGTCAGGAAACCAACCGGATGTAAGGTGCGAGGCCGGGGCTGCCACCGTGTTTGAAGCTGGAAGGTTTTCCTCACTTTCACGTGAACAAACACCGCAGTTCTGACTCGGCTGGATGTTTGATGGAGTCCGCAGCACTTGGCGCAAACGAAGATAACCGATGTTGTCAAAGTGCCTCATTCTTCGCTTGAAGTCTGAGGGGTTTTCATTGTTTCGGCCTGATGTACCAGAGAAAGGCGTGAAAACAGTTTTTCATACTTACCACAGAGTTAGAGCTTGTGTGGACGTTTTTTTCCGGCTTACATCCTTCCCTGCAGCTAAGTCAGGAAAGTCCCAAACTTGGCTTAAATTCTGCCTCTTATCTCCTCCAGTAAAATCTCTGGAGGACTTATCGTTCTGAATGCCAGTTGGGGTGACGGGAGACAGAGGCTCTTTTTTTGTCCGCAGAGCTTGTGGGTGCTTTAGATCCAACATGAATGCAGCGGCAGAGAGATTTTTGCCCTCAGGTGGGAGGGTTGGGCCCGGGCCACATAGCAATGGATGTTTTTCCAGAGGAATGCTTCCCGCGCCTCTGTCCTGCCACAGTCCTCGTTGTTGTCCCAGATGCTCTGCTGCATGTCCCCTTCGCATTGAGGAAGAGGA
>JAOXNZ010000054.1:22147266-22159520 GCA_028566095.1 Kryptolebias brasiliensis | reverse complement strand
CACTTCAATATGAAAATGTTCTGTTTGTTCACGCGATCCACAGGAAACATCTGCTGCGAAATGAAACATGTTAAACATAACTGGGCAGAAATACTACTTTATCTTTTGTCTTCAAACTAAGAGGAGTCTGGCTGTTGTCTACTGCAGGTAAGATACTGACTGCTTATAACAAATCCACAAAACCTTAGTTTAAAAAAATCCCTACTATCTTTTTTTCAAAATATTGCAAAGCACAATGAAACGTATTATTTTTGCAGAGGATTTAGATCTGTCCTGTGAGTACTGTGTAAGACTGCAGTCAGGTGGTGATTAGATGTAAGACTTTACGCAGCTTTATGCTGTTAAAGTTGTGGTTTTAGAGATTTTACACCAAATTGTTTCGAAGAAGTGACTCTCTCAAAATGTTGTGTTTATTTTTATAATCTAGGCTAAAAACATGCATGTTAGGTTAACCGGTAACTCTTAGTTGTCCCTAGGTGTGAGCGAGAGCGTGAATGATTTGTCTCGTTTGTCGCTATGTGTCCCTGTGATGGACTGGAGACCTGTCCAGGCGTCCCCCGTCTTTTACACAGTGACTGCTGGAGGCTGGATGGATAATCAGCTGATAGCTTTTATTAGCAGGGACGTGTTGATATGAATTTAATGCCTGAGTCCAGGTTTTTTTTTTTTTTTCCCATGTCTGTAAAATAAAAAATGTTATTTTACTTTATATGTTGTGCTTTCCATTCCCTGCTGTTTTTGAGGTTTGACTGAGTGAGACACATTGCTTTTGTTACAGTTTGTCATGTGATGGAGGTGCTCCTGCGCCGATGAGCCGCCGGGCTTCCTGCAGACGTCGAGACCGGGTTCCTCCAAATTTGATGATTTGTCTCACGCTTCAGCTGGACTTACACGAGACAGTGGACGTCTTGCAGGAGAGTTAGTGGTCACTAATGTTTGGAACTTGAAGTTGTGTTTTTAAGTTCAGCCGTTGCGTGCTCCTCAGCACCAGCAAAAGGTTTTGTTATCATCTCAACCACGTATATTATTTATTCAGTGTTTGTTTTTTTTACCTAACAAACTTCTTTTTTCTCTAGGCATTCTATCCAACCCCGGAACAGCTATAGCTAGCTGAGAAGTTTCATTTGCTACATCTTGCTAATTAACAACAGGAGTACAGAGAATAATCTGTTGTAGTTTCACTGTCATCCTCTGAAGAGTTCTCGTTGTGGTTCTGTTCTCGTAACACGGAGAAAGTTATGGAAGACAATGTTACAGCAGACATCCCAACATAGAAACAGCAAAAAAACAAAAAGCTTGAACATTAAAGCACACTTCAAGCTGATGCGTCAGATCTAGTGAAGTGGAGTTTCTGTGGAAATGCTCTAAACGATGAATATCTCACCTGTTGCAGGTAGCTCTTTGAACAACCTCCGTTTGGAGACATTTCAGTTCAGTTTTAAAAGCTAACGGCTGGTCCTAGCGAAGCCAAGACCAAAGTGTGTTGCTTAAAACAACTCCGATCTCTAAAAATGTCATAGTGGTTTTGTAAAACTTTCTGTTGCCATCAGTTCTGCATTACACAGAAATTTACATGAAATTTTATGGTTATTTACAAGCACAAATAGCGCTAGAAGCAAATAATTTGAGCAGCCCTCCAGCAGGAATTTCTTAATATTTCTGCCAGAATGATTCTATAATACAAAACTGACAGCAATGTACGGTTTGATAAGAAAGCATTCGCTTGAATGACTTTGAATCTCTTGAGACTGGAGTTGTTCTACAAGGCGACAGCAATGCCCAGCTCTGACTAGTCATCATCTCGTCAATCTGATCAAAATCTAAGTCTTTTTCCAAGCTGAGGCCTTTTCCAAAGAAGCCAACTTTAAACGACCTAAATTACCCCTTCAATATATTTCCGAGACTCGCATTGAATCTGCCACTTTCTGCGCCTCAGTCGCTTCTGTGTGAATCAAAGTGCAGCTGTAACTCGGGCCTCTCCGGTCTTTGCACGTGAACCCTCCCAGCTCTGCCGCGCAGCGTCCAAGTCAGAGGGGTCTGATCTATGTCTGCCACCAGGGAGCACTATTCCTCTCTAATGGTTTCTAAACGGCCCTTTTCAGGAGGACTGAGTCCACACATCACAGACCAAAACGGCAGCCGCGCGTGTAGGATGCCGGTGTGCGGCTAAATCTACTCAAAGCACACTCGGGAGCATATCAGCGCGGCAGCCTTGACTACGGTTACCACCAGAGAGTCTGACTCCTCGTTGTGCGTCTCAGGCAAAAGGCCAAACGCATTTACAACACTTCAAGTGTCTGCGACACAAGAACGCCCTCTCTGCTGTGAAATATGTAAATATTGCACTAATCAAAGGGTTGTGGAATCGCAAAATGCCACGGAAAGGTTATGACCTGGAGCCTGTGCTAATAGGAGGGGGGGAGGGAGCTGCGGTGGAGGTGGGCAGAGGAGTGACAGCTACCACAGGCGTTCCTCCTGCCTGAGGAGGACCTTCACATGCTGACCTCCGCCTCCTGCACTCCGACGCTCTGACAGTAATGAATAGGAAGGGGCTGTTTATGCATATCAAATGTTATTTACTCCCCCACAGTCAACTGTAGCCACAGAGAAGAGAAGGAGAGAGTAGTGAAAAAAAAAAACCCAACAACAAATAAAAACGCAGCATATTCCCAAAGGCCGTGGGCTGCCAGTAGAACAATGTGGACAAGAATGCGGAGGCCTCTGTGGTGCGTTGAGGTTAATCTATCCATCGCAGCGAATTACACGACGCGGCTTTCGTCGGGGGCTTTAGCGCTCGTGAAACGCCGCATTGTTCGCCAAGCTGATGTTCGCCGAGCTGATGTTCCTCCAGGATTTTCCGAGCTTGACAGACACGGCGTTTGGGAAGTTCCTAACGCGGCCCGACAATGAACATCTCTTGATATCCGAACCCACAAAACAATCTCCAACAAAAGTCTATATCCAGCGACAGGATCTGGGGGATGTTAACATCCATTCTAGTCATGTAACATATTTTTTTAAGCGGGATTAATTCTTCTCCGTTTTGACGTGATTGGTCCTAAATAGCACGAACCTTTAAAGCCAGAGGGAGGCAAAGCCTGAGCGGAATTATTCAAGGGGAGCGACGTTCGACGACGAGCTCGGGAAAATAACCTTGAGCGGGAACAATAAAGAAGCAGCAGCCAGAAAACGTTTGTGTTTTTTTTTCTTCTTCTTCTGATTCTTCTCCTTCCCCGAGCCCGCGGTTTACGGCTCGGCCTCATTTTACCCATCAGCCCTTTGGAGAATTAAGTTGGATCTTAAGTATGTAAATGAGAACCTATTCTGTGGCCCCCACCCTGTCTTATATGAATCCCAGGACAGACCATGACATTTAACATTGCCTTCACTAATTTGTGCTTAATAGCCAAAAAGTGATTAGAATTAACATTAATGACATTTCATATGTCTCTCTTTTTACATTCATTACCTCATCTCCTCTGCTGATACTTAAGCAGCTAATGCTGCCGCTGCTTCTTGCAGCTTACAGTTCATCTTTCGGCAAGAATCTTTCAGCCTATGTTTATTTCGTTTCACTTTTTACTGTTTCACTCATTCATTTTCTTAAGAAGACAGCAAGAGAAGGGAATCAAAGCAAGGGAAATTCATTCAATCAGTCGCGTCCTTTTTTCACCGGATCACACGCGCGTCGCAGCAGGAGAAGAGGACGATGGGGGGACGTTGTTGCTCAGGGTCTCATCTCTCATAATGTCTGCGGAAATCAGACGTAAAAGATGTTGGGTTTTATATTTCTTTTTGTTAGATTACGTGTAAATAAAAAAAAAAAAAGGAGTGTTGTGTGTCTACTTTAAAAGCAGCCTGCTGCTCTTTCTGGTAATTAGTAATGAAGTGAAGGGTGTGTGTTTGTGTGGGTGGGTGTGTGTGTGTATTTTTTTAGAGAGGTCACCAGATCCTAAAGCAAGTATGTGACAAGAGGGGGTTCGAGCCAGGCCCATCACCTGCAAGGTTCTACAATGTTTTAATGGCAGGATGCACAGGTAGAAACACATGCAGCATCTTTCGCTGTTCATGAGCTGACTTCTCTTTATTTGGTATTAAACTGGTTGCCATTTAAGTGTGTTCAAATTCAGCGTGCGAGTAACACGAGCTCAGAGAAAAGCCGAGAAAGTGAGTTCAGCTTAAAGTCGAGGTTGAATTCAAATAAAAACCCAATCTGCTAACTTCAAGGAATTTGCATATTTTTTAATAAAAAGAAAAAAATCCATATTAAGTGTGAGTTATTTCAAAAAAATAATGTCAGCACTGACTGTAAAAAAAATATATATATATCTTTTTCTGTCCAGTTTTAGAAACCAGATGAGACTAAATCAGCCCAGAGGAGGAGTGCAGCGAGAACGGATCCATAAAGGAGGAAAAGATATGACTTGATGACTTTAATCACATTTCAGAAGTTTCCTCCATCAGGTAAAGTTAAAGCAAAAGTTGATTTTTTTGTGAGCTTCTGTGCAAAGCTTATAAACAGTTATTATCTTACCTGTTGCAGATAGCTGTTTAAACCACTTCAGTTTGGAGAGACAGAGTTTGATTTTGATCGGACTGACAAGCTAACAGCTAGCTTGAGCAGGACCACGACCAAACTGCATTCATAGTGGTTCACACAAACACTGTTTTCTAAACCTTTACATCGCTGTAAGTTAGGTATGACGGGGTTATTTACATGGAGTTCTATGGGTTTGTGCAGGTGCAAGGAGGAGTAGCAGCTAGCTGTAGCACTTCTTGTCCAGACAGGGGCACTTCTGACAGGAACATCACAACATTTTTATAGTGTAATAAGAAACTGACAGAGATCTAAACTCGTCCAAATCTTTCAGCTTGGAGTTGCTGTGAGGCATGTTTGTTGGCCCCGCACAGACTAGCCATTAGCTCGTCAATCCAGTCAGAATTCAACTTTATTTCTTCAAACTTAGCTTGTTCAAAGAGTTATCCACAACAGGTAAGATACTGATTGTCCAGAGCCTTTCCACAGAACCCCACTTCAAAAGCCTTTTACTGTTAAAAAGATGAACTTCATATACGCTGTCTGTAAATGATTTTAGCATCTAGAGACCTTGCCAAAACAAAGTTTGAGAAGCTCTCTTCCTAAGTTACTTAAATATTAAATGCAAACCATCGGTGTTGATCGTAATGTTAGGGCAGTTTAATTTTTGACGAAAAAGCCCCTAAATAATACAAAATAAAGCTCATTAATTAAAGCTTTTCTGCTGGTTTAACCAATCTTTACGGCGGCTGTTTTGTCTCATTAAGATCATCGACTGGAGGGGAAAGTTTAAGCACCTTTTTTTTTTTTTTTTGGCCACTAAAACTCGGTTGTATTACAAGGATGGGAGACAGAGTTTCCAGTTAAAGAGGAAAACATAAAAGAAGAAGGGCGAGGAGGAGATATTTTAGAGTTGGAGTGGTGTAGATGGGGTGGGGTGGGGTGAAAAGAGGAAGAAGAGCTGGAGGTGATCAGGGGGTAATGGCGGCGGCCTCGCCGCTGACGGACAGGCCAATCTTCTGTCTGGACAGGCTCAAGAGAGATGTGTCAGTCTCTGCCGGCACCCCAGGCCAGCTGCACCACCACCCCGCTAAATGTGTATCGGCAAAGTGTCGGTGCCAATGCCATTAGCCAGCAGACTTAAATTCCCCTGTAATTTTCAATGGCGCTCCTCGTTATTGGCACCTCTGATGGGTGGAGTATTTGAATCCTAATTCACTTTAAATGGATGGCTGGTGGTGCTGAGCAGCAGCACAACTTGTTATCACTCCTACAAGACAGGTCCACACACACACACACACACACACACACACACACCCACACACACCCACACACACACTGGTGTTCCTGCCTGACCACAGACCAACACCTCTACAACTCAGTCCCACCAAACCTCTGACTTACTATTTACAGAAGTAACTTTTGTTTTATTCTAAAAGAGCAACTTATAATAAAATGAATAATTCAGTTATCCTTTTTTTTACAGACAATATTTTTATTTATAGTTATATCCATGCTAAGACACAAAACTAATTTTGACATAAATGTAATAACTTTCTACGTTGTTTCAGACAGAAAACTGGGCTGTTCTTTTGTAAATAGTGGGATTTTCTTCTGTTCAGTTGGTCTTTTGTTTGTGACATGTTCAAAATGCTTCAAACAAAAAATACACAATTCAAAACTCACGTTTGTCCACAAAATTATTGTGAAATGAAATGAAATTTTGATTCACATAAAACAAAACAACAGTCAAGTGAACAACACAATAAATAAACAACAAAAGAAAAGGGAATCGGCTACAACCCCCACCCCAAACTGACCAGAAAATCCCCAAGAAAGAAAAGTAAACAACGACAGAAGAAAAAGAAAAAGATACACAATTTCACAATCAGCAATTCCCATCAAGTCCAAAACCAACTCATCCCATACCAGAACCCCTAAATAACACAGACTTCAGATCAGTTATGAACCTGAACACAGATCGTTCCACCGTCTGACCCTCTGAACTAAAACACATCTATATTTACCATTCGTTCTTCCTGGACAACTTTTAACATTATTAAAGAAAAAAACAAATTGTTTGTGTTTCTTTGACACTTAAAATAACGGGTAACTAGGGCTCTGTGGAGCAGCGTCTTATTGGTTCCAGTTGACTCACTTTAGACCAAAAAGGCCGATTCAGTCTCTAATTATGAGTTTGAGATGTTTTCTTTAAAATAGAAGAAAATTAAAAAAAACAAAACTTTCTGATGCTGAACTTAACCTAACGTAAAATAAATTGGTAAAAACTAAAGGTAAAATTTGAAAAATAAAAGCCCGAGAAATAAACATTTTGTCCTGTTCTCTACACTGACTCTAGAACAGTAACACACACTCACATCTTAATATTACTAACGCACAACAAAGGAGTCCTTTTAATTGAAATGTGTTTTTTGCTCATATTACTGAGTTTATTTCCACTGCTCTGAAAAACAGGGTGCTGTTTGCCCCAGCAGGACGGGTCTAATGATGGAGACAAGACAAAAGGCCGACACTTGGGAGACATTTTGACTCTGTGCCCTGATCTGGGATCAGGTCCTTTCTCACTCGTCGACTTTATGGGACAACAGGGACAAACTCGCATGTGGTCTGATTGTAATTAGCGTTTAATTTAATTGTTATTTTTCTTTCTGCTGAATTCTCCACGGATCATGATACAAAGAGAGCGAAAAGAACCAAAACGGCGGCGGTGCTTTTACTTCCTCTTAGCATAAGTGACCCAAAAACACATTCAGACTGCTGGAATTTTCATGAGCTGACGATTGTGAAGTTGTTTCGGACTCTTGTGGGATTTGGAGCTTCAAACGTCTCTTTCCCACTTATCCTGATCTCTCCTTTTCCCCGGCTCCCCTTCCTTTTTAGTGACGTGGCCCCGCAGCGCGTCGAGGGAATACAGCGTTTGTCAGGCCAAGACAAACATGCGTGCGAAGGGAAAACACACACGCACACCCGCAAATGTTAAATAACCACATACAGGAGTAATTTGGCTCAGCTGTAATTTGTATATAGTGTCTGACAACCTTGCTGGAGAAGTTTTCACCCCAGAAATGCTAAGTAGTCCCAGCAGGAGTCAGTCAGGAAGAGCAGAGGGTCTCTTTTGGTTTTTAATGTATTCTTCTGCAGCCCAGAGGCCTCCAAAACGTTGCATGTCTTTACCACTCACTGTACACAGGCTCTCTCACACACACACACACACACACACCCTGGCGTATGTGTCGGCAGTCAGGCTCTGAAGGAACACTGCTAATGGGGCTGTTTTTAATGAGCCGGGGAGAGGAGAGTGACCCTTCGAAGGTGAATATCTCTATTCCTCTGCTGCGCGGGAAACGCATTCACGCACACTTCAGATGCGCACACGTCTCCCTTTTACAAAGTTGTAATATTTATATCTAATTGTTTCTAACTGCCGTAATTACGTTCAGCTCAGGGCTCATTCGTTCATTCAGTCCTCTCATCAGGAGCGGGCACGTGAAGCGTCAGAAGGCAGAAATGTGTGTTTTTTACGGCTTGCATAAATTGCTCGGGTTTGAAAGAGAGAGAGAGAGAGAGAGAGAGAGAGAGAGAAAAAACAGCCTTGCAGCAATAGTCCTCTGCAAAGCTGCAGGAAATCTTCCTCAAGTTCCACTTCACGTTGCGAGCGACGTATCCATCCCCAGACAACCATTTGACTTTTATTTCACTGGTTTTATGATCTGCAGAGACAAAAACAGAAGGGAGGGAGGCAGTTCTGAGTGCAGCCAAAAGATGGCACACTGTGTATGGCGGGAGGAAGGCTGGGATGAGAAGCGTGGGGGTCTGTGTTTAACCTAGAACCTGGAGAGCATCCTGTGTCTCCTCTGCTGGGAGTCTTCTCCTCCTGGACTGAGAGAGGAGCCCCAAGAAGGAGCTGCAGGTATCTGAGTGGATGTCACGCTTCGACATCGACGAGCTGCACGTACAGCACGTCCTGTGGCCGTCTTTTTACTCCAAAATGAGCCTGAGGATGTATGGCCGTGACATTTTATCTCTGAACACTCTGGTTCATTTTGCACGTGGAGACAGAGAAATAATGCTTCTTCTGTCGTCGAACGTCTCGCAGAGGGGGAAAAAACCAAAACAAATGCACTGGCTAACCAGGTGGGACGTATTTCAAGAGCGCGTCTTAATATTTGTCGCCCCGAAAAAAGAAGAAGATAATTTCATACATCATTTTTAAGCAAAATTGCCATGAAGCATCCTCATTAATCCAGGCTGAATTGTCTTTTTGTGAGTGTTGCTGATTGTGTTTAATCATTTTTTCCTCACACCTGTGCAGCAGAGTTTTTTCTCTCTTTTTCTCTTTTTTCTTTTTTTTTTTTTGTCTGTTTCTTAACAATTTCTTTGCCTCACATGAAGGATTGGAATGTCCCTTTTTTTTTTTGTCTGGGCTAATTGGGAATTATTATCATCTGTGTGTAAAAATGTGAGCTCTCTCAGAATAGATTATGATTCATGATGTGCCAATATTACAGTTTATCTTCACACGTGTAATGAGCACAAGCTGATATGAATATTTTAAAAATATCTGACACATTTTCTTCTTATTCCTGCACATTATCAGCTCGGTTTCTCTGCACTGCCTGCGCGCGCCCGGCCGCCTCCAGTGGAAGCGAACGTCCCTGTGATCCGGCAGTGTGATTACATTTGCTCTGTTTACCACACAGACACTTAGCGTCCCCGCTTGGACGTGCTCACACACTCTACACACTCCTCAAAGGCACACCGACGTGTGCTACAAGACCACTGAAAATCAATGTGACAGGTTTCAGTCGTCCCTCAGTGTACACATCCCCTCTCAGACTCTCTCCTGACATCTGCTCGATTACCTCCCACAGCCAACACACACACACACACACACACTCCCCATGGCCGCTCTAAGCCCCTCTGAGCTATAAGAAATGGAGTCGGTGCAGCAGAAACCAGATACTGCTGGCTGTGTCACATCACGTTTGCCGCCACCCGTCAGAAGTGTTTGAGTGCCAGGCGTTCTGACAGCGTCAGTCATCCTCCAGCCCGGCAGCAGGCGGTGGGGCGAGGGGGGGTGGGGGGAGGAAGAGGATGGGGAGGGGTACACCTTCAGCACCATTGGCTCCCTGAGTGAGGAAGAGTCCTGCTCTTACAGGAGAAACTGGCTGGAATCAGAGCATGTGTTTTGAAGATTAACACACAGAAGTTATGAATTAGGCCTCCTTCGTAGTGGATGGGGACCCTGCTGCGCTCTACACGACACGCATGACCAACGTGGATGGACTGCAGCAAACTTGGCACAATCGTGACGCGGCTACGCTCTTCGCACTCTTTGTAGAAGATCACCCCATGCTAGCACAATGCTACTGCTACAGGTTTCCCATCTGTGGTAGGTATGTTTCCATGACCTTGTCACAATTAGAGTTGTAGCTTAGGCATGAGGACACCATGGCCAGTCCTTTGTCAAATTCTCAACAACCAAGACCCATCTATGTGCAAGACTACACACCATGGACACACTGCCACAACTCTTTCCTATGCTCCACCCAGGATCATGATACACTTTCATCATGACAATAAACCACCACAACCTCACTACGGAAGGTTTCTATTTGCTCAAAAGCCTCCACAACCCATCACCACTGCCTCCTGAAAACCCCCGAAGACCTCACTGAGACCCTGCAAAGACCGTCCTCCATCTTTTGCACTTTCAAAAAACAAACAAACAAAAAAAAATGCTGATACGGATTTTGATTTTTTAACACATTATTGGCTCTATAGTCCCCTGAATTATCTTTGTGTCTGTATGAACCTATGTGGTATTTGTTTCCTCTTTAGGACCTTTTCTGGTTTAATCACCTACCTTTTCAGGACCAGTATGTTTAATGGGGACCAAAGCCTGATCCGAATACATTGGAATGTCACTTTTGGGTTAGGGGTGTGTGTGTGTTTTCTGCCAAGCTGATGATTGAGCTTCTTATCCTGTCGGAGCCGTCGACCAGACTTGCATTTTTATCTCATTTCACGCTGCTTTATATATTTTTTAGTTGAAGCTGCAAGGAGAGAGCAGAATGTCAGGCCAGAAGGAACGCTGATAAAAGCCACCGACTAACAATCATCTGTGACAGTTAAGGACACACACAGACGCACACACACACACATAGTAAAACACAGGTGTTCGCTCAAACAAACCCGTGCCCCATGCCGCCTCCCATACACACAGAAGATGTGACGGCAGCGAGGTTTTGTCAGGTCGTCTGACAGCGCCTTGAGTTCCCTTGTGGCCGGCCAGTTTCAAAACAGCAGGACCGCAGCACACCACCTTGTTCTCCCCCACCCCCAACCCCTTTCTCCTCACCTCTCACTTCTCCTTTAGCCTCACCCACTGCTTGTCGACGAGCAGGACAGGAAGCCTCAGAAGAGCCCGGCAGGATGAGAGCTGATGGACAGCCCGTCTCAGGTGTGAAGTCTCGGCCTCTTCGGCTGACGTCACGCAGACAGCTCCGTGAGACTTCAGCCGCAGGAAGAATAAAGCAAAGTTAGAGGGAATATTCCTCAACATACTTTGCTTCGGTGCCACAACACTGAGACATCTTTTTTGACTTAATATTTCATGTGTGAGCTGAAGATTAAGTCCTTTTACTTCGTGTGACGTGGAGCCTCTATAGATGGTGCTTCCACGTTAAGCTCCGTTTATCAACTCTAAAATTTTGGATTTCTGAATAGCACACGCCAAAAGAAAAAAAATATTGTGTTGTTTTAGTGACTGACAGTTCTGAAGTGGAAATACAGATTCAGTGAGAACAAAACACAAAATTCCAGCACTTATTGTACATGTATTTTTATATTTACTACAAAACACTAAAGTAATTCTTCATTAGCAGCAACATGTGCCTAAAATATACATAGTTTACTGTATTTAGGCTACATTAAATACTGTTGTGGTGTACTGATTTGCTTTTTATTTACATTACAAAACACACTGGTTCCAAAACTAGCAGAAACATAAGAAGAAACTTCAACTCTTTCAGGCAATTCTTTATGTTTTATTATTAGACTGATTTATTTTGCAATGCTGATATCATCCATCCTTCTTCTATATCCACCTGTTCCTGTTCAGGGCTGTGGTGAGCTGGTGCCTGGCTCTGGTGGTGGTCGTGTGAGAGGCAGGGGACACCCTGGACAGGTCACCTGTCCATCACAGGGCCACATAGAGACAAACGAGACAGACAACCATTCACACACACTCACACCTTAAGTCAATTTAGCATCTCTAGTTAAACTAGCGTGCATGATTGTACACTGCAGGAAGAAAACAGAAGAAAAGCACAAGAAGAACATGCATCACTGTTCCCCTATGACTGTTTTATTAAATATTTTTAAGAAGCCAAAGGTCCAAGGAGTTTAGTTGGGCAGAGCTTCTGTAGTGAAACTATCAACTACCATCATAAGACATAAACATTTACAACAGCTGCTTTAATGTTTTATAATGAACTGTGTCCTATTAATTTGTGCATCATGTTGTTTTGTGTGTCCAGAAACTCTGCTCTTGTGTTTTTAACAGTCCTCCAGGATTCTGAGAGAGGCATGAAGAAGAAGCAGTCAAACGTTTACAGCAGGGGTCCTCAATCCTGGTCCTGGAGGGCCACTGTCCTGCATGTTTTAGTTGTTTCTCTGCTCTTCAGCAGGTCTT
>JAOXNZ010000054.1:22091607-22109609 GCA_028566095.1 Kryptolebias brasiliensis | reverse complement strand
GGGTGGGGGTGGGGGGGGGATGGTATGGGTGGCATTTCTGGGGCGCTAAGTGCTCTCCTTGTCCAGTGCTGGCAGGCGAACTGGCAGGGGCTTCACCTCGAGGTTGGAGGGCTCGGCTCCGAACACCGACACTGGACGGGGTTTCTGGAATGTGTATGCTTCTGTAAGTGAGTGTGTTTATCGGTTCGTACAAGTGCATATACATAAGGACACATGCTCATGTGTTTGTGTGTATGGCTGAGCATCTCTGCGTTTCACCCCGAAATGATGAACGCCCTGGTAGTACCAGTTGGCAGATGGGGACCCCCAGTCCTTTCGAGGACTGAGGGGGGGAGGACAAGCTGATGAGTGTTTCGGAGAAGGCTCGACAGGCTCTGCTCCACCACATCTCAGGGGGCCCTCTAACCTCTCTGTCGTCTCTGAGGGGGCCCTACCGAACCTCGCCGTGGCCTCTTCCAGTTGTAGGGGGCGTGCGGTCTCTGCCCTAAGGACCCTGCCTCTCCACCTGGCATGAGGGTGACGAGGAGGGCACGAGGAGTCAGCGGATATGGGAGTTGGCCTGGACAGGGCGAAGAAAAGCAACAAGCTACGCCGCCCCGCTCCTCGAGCTGACACGAGAGGAGTTGTTCTCGAGAGCCACTTTGACCTGTTTTCACTTCACAAGGAGCAGATAATCCTTGCCTCCTGCAACACGTTCAGTGCTGAAGTGTGTAGCACCTTCTGTGCCACATTACAACTGAATCCTGTCACTGCGGAGCTACAGATGAGCAATTTCTCCCTGCTTTGATTTCATCTTTTCTGGGGTTTTTTGTTGGTTTGTTTTTTTCTTCCTCAAAGTCTTGCACTTTAATGCTTCCGCCTCACCATAAACACATGTATGACAAGTTTATAATTGCAGCTCCAATTCAGCGTGTTGGAGTGTGCCACATGGAGGCAGAGGAGGCCGTAATTGGCATTCCTACCTCTGTGTGCCAGCCAGTTCCTCTCTCCTCTCGTCAGAGTGAGAGTTGACAAAGAATGCGCCAAGCGTTTCCAATCCCACATCCCTCACTTTTTTTTTTTTTTTTTCCTTTTCGAGGCCTGTGACGAGAAGAAGGCGAGATATGTGTGTGTGTGTGAGCGTGTGTGTTTTGGATTAGTGTCTTGCTTCACAATAAATCTTTGTTAAACAAATGCAAAGCAGATGGCACCGTGGTGTCTCCACCGTGAGGAGAGAAAGAAGAAAGAGAAGGGAGAGAGAGAAAGGAGGAAGAAAAAAAAAACCCCACACGCCTACTGCTTATTCTTATCCTCCGCAGACACACTGATCACGCACATTACACAGACGGCGACTGTGTTGAGCTGCAAAACACTTAATCCTGAAGTGGAAGCTCGAAGTGGCGTCTGAATACTGACGGACACCCAAATACATTCTGTTCACAAAGCGAGACCATTTTGTTTATCTGACGGCGTGCCTGTTGATATTAACGATCGAGCTGACATTCTTTGCCCCAACGCACACAGGGAGAAAACGTGACCAGGCTGCGTGCCGCATTAAAGGAAAGGTAAGGGGACGCAGAGGGGCTCCGCTGTGTCCTCTACCCCTTCATGTCGACGTGGCCTTTCCTGCGTGAGGCCGGCCTGCGCTCGGCCCCGGCTGTCGCTGGTCGTTATGGATCGTCTTCAGGAGCCCGCGTGCTCCCTGACACAAGAAGAACGGGGAGGCCCCAGGGCGATGCCGCGCTCAGGAAGCAGAGCGGTGATACTGATTCGCTCGTCAGGAAGCGACGCTGTGCAATCCAGTGACCATTGTTTCAGACGAGTCTTACAGACAGCGGGAGGGCTGCCGTTGGATTAAGGGCAAATACAAAAAAAAAAAAAAATCCTCCAATGTTTATGCTTCTCGATGAGTTATTTATTTTCTGCTCATTATCATATCCAACCTGACATTGTGTCCAGTCGGCCCCATGTAACCTCTGTGAGGAATCATGGGATGCACATTTAGAAAATAAGAATAACACAGGGTGTAGTTGTAATTATGATGATAGGTGACAGTGTTTCTGAGCCTCACATCATTGCAAATGACAGTGGCCTGTGTATATCTGAGAGCAGCCACATAACACAGCAACAAAGTGGAGATGTGCTCCTTTGAATTACCTCAACTTTTAGATAAGAGGATCATTTTTAACTATTCTGCTTTGGATATTCACCGTATACCTTCACTCACTGTGGATTGTGATTAATGGACTTATTATGCAGCATACACCAGGGATGTAATTATTTACATACATTCAGGTAGTAGCAAGTCTAATGGAAAGTGCCACAACCCATGCAGATGATCCAAACATCAAGGTGCTGTTTTCTTCCTCTCAATGAACCGAGGCTCATCCATGGCATATATTTTTAGACCGAGAGACAAGGTGGGGGGAACATGTTTCAACACGGCAATCTTTACTCCTTTCATCTCGCCTGGAAATGGAGAGAAAGCATCACTTAACATTGCAGCTTACCAGACAGTTACCTGAGTACCAAGCCCAAGACAAATAATTAGTCTGACAAATGACTGCTGGGCACTTCGCCCCTTGTTGTGGTTGAGCCGTGTAATTTGGAGGCTCAGCTCCGAATGCTGGCACCGTGGCGGTAATTAGCAACAGGCGAAGCAACTTTACACCCACATGTGCAGAAATGTGCGAGTTTACGCGTCACCGCGGCATTGGCTGCAATCAGAAGTTTCCGAACGGGGAGTCTGGGTTTGCGGGGATCTGTGCGCGTCAGCCCTGATCTCTCCCGGTCGGTGACACAGACAGACGCAGCCCACCTGCCAGCCTGTCAGGTCTTCTCAGTGAGGGGCTGACACCAGACTGTCAATGCCACAGATTGAACAGTGATCTTTTTTACAATTCCCTCTTCACTCCATCTGCCATCATCTGCTATCTTCCTGTGGTCTGTCTGCACATTTCTGCTCCTTTCCTGCCTTCATTCACTCAGTCCCGGTTGTCACAGCTGACAGCAGATTGTCAAATGCTCCTGCAGCTGCAGGTTCATCCGTCATTAAACGGCTGAGGAGAATTGAAATCATCTCTATCACAGCCCTCAGGTGGTGAAGACGCGGGTTTGTAGCTGGTAGACGGCATCGTTACTTCCACATCTGTCAAATTTGAGTAAAAGGTTACATGGTTGGGAGGAAAAGGAAGACTCGCGCCAGCAAATTCTGGATGATAGAGTAATGTCTTGAAATTAATTTGAACTGTCTGCTGGGATCCATGGTATCTCGCTTTCCTTCTTGGTGAAACGTAAAGTCATTGCTTCACGCAATTAAAGGCCTAGCATTCCTTGGCGGAGTGCACGTTGCCCGCTGTCTTTCATGCCAGAGTTTTAAAATAAGATTGTCTTAGTTTTGAGTTGTAGCCATTTTTGTTTTGGCGCAGGTCAATTAGCTGTGGAGGCCATCTTGAACTGAGTTGACTCCTATTGTTAATGAGTTGTAGTTGTACAGCCAATGATTACTTTCTGAGAGTTTCACTGAAATCTATCCAGTGGTTTATGAGATATTTTGCTAAAAAACAGTGTTGACTGTAACAGTTAATGCCAAAATCTCAAGCAAAGATGCTGCACAATGTGTTGTCCTTGAAGTATGTGTTGAGGGTGACTTTTAGCTACTACCACTCTGAATTTTACCTCAACATCTGTAAAAGTGATGATATGCCCATTTTACTGTTTTGTAAGGTTAGTTGGCTGTGGCGGCCATCTTAAATTGGGTTGGCTAATTTAAGATGCACTAAACTAATTTAGCTAGCTTTTGCCACATTCAACTTTTAAGGGTTGCCGGTTCGAGCCCCCGCTCCGTCCGTCTTAGCCATTGTGTCCTTGGGCAAGACACTTCACCTGCCTTGCCGACTGGTGGTGGTCAGAGGGCTCGGTGGAATGGCAGCCTCACTGTGGTAACAATGTAGCTTACCACCATCAGTGTGTGAATGTGTGGATGAATGAGTGAATGACTGATTATAGTGTGAAGCGCTTTGGGGTCCTTGGACTAGATACAGCGCTATACAAGTGCAGACCATTTACCATTTTAGTCAAACTTTTTCTTTTAGCTGCTAGCTTTTTAATACTCTTGGTTTCTAGCTACAGTCTTTCTAATGTTTAGCTTTTAACTAACACTTTTCTGCTTTTAGCTATCATTATTCTACTTTTAGTTTCTAGCTAGGCAAAGTTTTAAAAACAGATCTTGGGCGTTCAGTTTGTGCTCCGAGCATAAGTTGGGGATGAAACTCAGCTACTACCACACCAAATGTTAGCTCAGTATCAGAAAAACTGACTGAGTTATAGCCATTTTTGTGTTTCCTAGGATTGCTTTAAAGTGGCGACCATCTTGAATGAGCTTGCATCCCCATATGAGTTAGCCTTTTGATTCTAAACACACACACAGGCAGATAGTCACATGCCTTCCACACATGTTGTTTTGGTTCCCACGGGCCTTTTTAAGAACATTGGTGCTTAGGAGTAAATGGATCGCAGGTGTTTTCTCCTTCACGAGGGAGGAGGTGCTGCAGGAGTGGAGACCTGACCCCTCTGTGGGGATTAAGTGCAGGTAATGTGGGGTGTGCTACCCGCCTGGTCCTGCATGTTGGCGCGGGAGGCCACGTCTGATTCCCCTTAGTGAATCCTAGAGCTGCATGCACACCTCCACCCAGGAGGGCGGCAAACCACCGCACACTTTTACACACGAGCAGGCCAAGGCACAGGTGTGGAGCCAAACAGAACAAAAATACCCCTAGTTAGGGTTTTTTTAATAACCTACAAAGACAAGAAGCCTAATTACTACAATGTGTAAATACAGACGTTTCCATATTTACCACTCGTAAACAACAGAATGCTGAAAAAAAAAGAGGGTGGGGAGGATCAGGAACCACAATGGTGAGAAAAAAAAAACAAACTCAGATGAGAATTAACAAACAAAGCTCTCCGTTATAGTTATCATGCGATCTGATCAATCTATTTTTGCTCCTCAGCAGCTCTAATCTCTCTCTCCCACTCCCTCCCGCGTTGCGCCGATACAGAAACGTTTTTTTTTTTTTTTGCACTTTCAGAGAGATAAAAATCACAGTCTTCTCATCCACTCCTCTTCTTTTGTCTCCGTTTCACACAACAAAGAGATAACACACCCACATGTGACAAGTCCACCCACATCCATCAAACTTCGCTCAAATCAGCCAGCAATAGAACCACCAACAACAACAAAAAGACAAGAGCTGACTCCTTCAGCAAAGAACGGGCCAGAGAGCATCGATCACTCACAGAGACTAAGCAGCCACGGACTGAGTGTTATGAAATGGTAATGTACACTTCTGTTACGCATCACAGATCACTTTAAACCACTCATTTGCACCACTTGTAGTTGTTATTTTACAGAACATAAAACGCCCGGCAGCTGAGATAAATATATGTTGATATGTTGGCTGCCTTTTTGTCCTCATTTGTGAGCTAAATGACCAAAAACCCCTTAGAAAGTTTGAACTTTATCTCCAACTGACTAATTTTCTATTTTGAGCCAAAATACGCTTCTGACATCAAAAATCTTACTATTTAGTAGATGCTAACCCTAATATTTGATGAGTCACATCTGCTCAGTCGAGGGTACGGTGGTGAATGTAAACCTGAATACTCCTTGTCTTTTCACTGAGAATGCGAGAGCAGCAATTTAGCAACTTAAATCAATATATTTATCAATGAAAAAGAATACATGATACATTTTCCCTTTAATGCTGTTTCTATGGTCTGTATGCAAGCTTTGGACAGCCTGTTGTGTATAATTTGTGAAAGTGTAGAACCCTGAAAATAGGTTTGGAACGTGATAATGTTTAATTAATAAGCATATTGATCAAGCATTTATTTCATTAGATATTTGGTTAAAAACAATTCATTTGGTTTGTGGTTAAATATATGCTAAAACTACTTTATTTTTTATTTCATAGATTTCAGTCATAATAATGACTCTTTAAGAGCGACGCAATGCATGATGGGAGAAAAAAGAAAGTTCATGACCCGTGATTGTGTATTATGAAGACAGAAAACTGCACACGCTGTAAGCTCGAGCCATGGCTTTTTGTTAAATAAAGTTGCACAAAAGCAAAAATCCATGTGAGTTTTTGAGTTCTATTTGAGCGTGCAACAAAAGCCATGATATAAATGAACTTAAAGTAAATAAACTACATTTATCTGTAAAATAAAGCACTGCATGCTTTGTTTGTGATATCCCTTTAAGGAGTGGTTAAAGAGATAAAGCTGACGTGTGATTCTGTTGGAAAACATAAAAAGAATTAATATCCTACATGTTGTAGATACCTTTTTGAATGGCCTCAGTTTGGAGAATTAGAGTTCAGGTCCAACAGGACAGACAAGCTAATGACTAGTCTGAACACAGCTCAGTCTGAAGAAGATCACTGTTGATCTCCAATCCCCAAAATATCATATGATGCAAATGCTATTTTGTAAACCTTTACATCACCACCAGTTTCTGTTTATACGGTTATTTACATGAAAATCTGTTCAGATTTGCAAGCACAAATCATCAGTAGCTAACTGTAGCACTTCTCATGAAGCCTGGAATCAGTTTTGGCAGGAATTTCATAATAATTTTACAGAAATAACTGTGTCATTCCAAACAGTCAGAAATGCAAAGGTTTAAATAATCACATTTGCATGAATCACTATGAAATTTTTAAGATTGGAGCTTTGGTCTTACCTGTGTCTTACCGGTGCTCGAATTAGCCAATAACTCATCAGACCTAAATGCTATCTCTACAAACTGAAGCTGTTCAAAAAGTTATCTACAACAACTTAAACATTAATTCTTCTTAACTGTTTCACAGAACCCCACTTTAAAAGAGTTGGAATATTCCATGTAAAATCCATAGTTAATGATGTTTTAGTTAATGATGTACAGTTTAATGAAAATATTAAACATTGTAGGTGGATTTTTTACATATTAAATAAACTGTGAAACTGTAAACCTTATGAAATAGTATTTATTATAATTTAATTAATGTATTACCAACCAATAAAAAACACTCCATTAATGTTTGAAAGCCAGCTAGTTTAACACATGCTGCAATCTTTTGCTAACATGAAGATGGACTCATCAGCTGACTCCAGTAAATAGCTTTTGAGCCTGAAACTGACCAGAAATTCAGTCTAAATTGTACCAAACAGAAAGAAATCTGTGGCGTAAAACTGGTGGCAACAAAACAGAAAACAACAAAAAATAAGGGATCAATACTTGTCCACAAGTGGTTAAGATGATGCTCATTACAGGTCATGTGACCCACACCTGGTCACCTCAGGAGCACCTTGTCATTTGTTTTCTCCAGAACAAGTCCATTAGCTTGACTGGGCCCTACTCGGGTCGACCCGGCACAAGTTCAAAGTTCAAAGTGGTCCCGCCCACTTTCAGCTCGCTTCTTAACCTTTCGATGGCATTCGGGTTAAATTGAACCAAAGTAACAATGGCTCCTCTTTGTCTCTTCAGTAACGAGGGCTTTCAGGAGGGTTAAAACCCACTCAGCCGAGGTTCCAAGTGAGCTGAAGCTTAGCGGACTGCAGGCCACTGATTGGCCAGAGAGCGATGTCAATCATGAGAGCGTCTCCTTCACAAGAAACCCACAGTTTTAAAAGAATTGAAAACGCAGCATTGTTTTTTGTTAAAAAATATATTAATAAAATGGCAACACATAAACCAACACTGTGGTACTATGAAGAGGTACAGACATTACTGTGATTTTTGGCTGACGTGAGAGTTCAGGGGGACCAAATGGACTCAATTTACTACAACTGGCGGAAGGACAGTGTTTTTGACTCAGTCCATGCAGAGAATGGGGAGTGTTTTCTGAGTTCTTTCCCACTTATTTACCCGTTGTTGGTAAGCTTTGGTTGGCTGCGCTACGACGACCCGTCCACATCAAGTCGGCACTCAGTTGTATGGAAAACTACCGAGACCATGTAGAGTCGAGTCAGGGGGAAGGAAGTCAACCCCAAAGGTCTCTCTATGTCGATGGTGGAGCACAGAGCGAAACTCCACCCATGCTACCTGTTGCTCCGAGCTGTCAGTCAGCTGTGAGCAACAGCAAAATCAAGCAAAACCCTTCAAAAAAATTTCCTGTTAAATAAATAAAAAATTAAGTAAACAAAAGACAAAGTTGGCTGTTAGGAAATTGTTCCAAAAGTTAAAAAAAACAACAACAACAACAAAAAAACAATCATGGCTTGACTACCAGAAGAGCAACATAAATCAGTCTTTTTAAGGCACGGCTGTTTGGAATAAAAACAACATGTCCAACAAGCTACAAGACTTAACATGTCAGTGAAATAAACAGCCTGCTGTACAGAGGATAATTTTAGTTAATTAAGGTTGTCAGGATCCCAACGTTACTTCACAAAGTGGGGAACAACAAAAAGGAACTAATAATCTGACACTGATAACAATAAGTGAGAAAATATGGTTGTTGCTACTGTAATTTGAGTCATGTGACCCTTTAATAACAGCAAGAATCACTGTAAAAAAAAATAACCTGCCAGACAGACTGACGATAAAACACGTCGTACTTCTGATTTCCGTTTAAACGGACACCGAAACAAAAACATTAACCCCGCCACAGATGAAGCACCAGAAATGTGATCCAACAGAAAGCGAAAGAAGGGAAAAGGTCAAGGTAAACCGGACCAGAGATTTAAAATGTTCATCACAATCACAGCTTGCCATCAGCTATTAAGCGTCCGGCAGAGGACAGCCACACAAATCCAGGCCTGACTGCCTCTCACAAAACCTCCTTATCTCACCTGTCCACCTGTCCCGCTCACTCGTCCATCTTCCACCCGCCGACCGCCGTGATTGCATCTTTAGTGTTACTGCCCAAGCGACAGCTCTGCTGCAAAAGCAACATAAAGTCAGCCATTAAAAGAAAGCGTAATTTATTATTTCTGAGACACTAGGAGACAGCGGAGAGGATTGCCTCTTCCCTTGGCCGTGCGAGGGTGCAGTGACGGAGATGATGGCAAAATCAGCCGTTCATTAGCAGCCTGCAACTGAGAAAGAGCAGGAGGAAGGCCTAAACCAGAGCGTATTCACATGAAATCTCTGCTGATAAATTATTTATAATAGAAAAGAAGTAATGAACTTAAAACATTTTAAATTGATGCTTGTTTATGTTCCCTCATAGGCATAATAAAATATCAGATGAGATTGGATATTATAGCGTATTATTATCCATTACATACCTATTGCCCTAAGGGGAGGATTATATGCAAGCACTAATTTAGCATAAAAATTTCATCACTGAGTTGCTGAATATTTTTGATGAGGAAACATTTTATCTGCACTTTCAAATAGTTGGTAGCTAATTAAACCTTATGGTACTCTAAGTGTTGCAAACGATACCAATACAGTAACAGAAAACGTATGGTCTAATGTGACATTTCAGACTGTAAAGCAAATGGAAAGCGTACATGTGAGAGTACAAAATGCAGGGCGGAAATGTAAAATACAGCAGCATAAAATTTATATACTCACCACATTTTAAGGTCACCCTATTTCCATATTTCTACAAACAAATTGAGTTTTTTACCTCTAAACAAAGCTTTCTGTAAGGAAAACTGATTTTTAATGTCACTTACCAATGTGGAGATTTCAAAAAATGCAGTTTTTGGTGTCTCCATGTGGACTCGAAATATGGAGCCTGTTTTTGCACGTGCCCACTATTAACTTTGTGTCCTAGAAACCGAAACAATAATAGAGACATTTGTATCATTTATTCTTTTCTACACCTGCCTTTCTTTATCCTGATCCTCTCATCATTAACCTTTGATCGTGTGCTGAAACAGCTACTAACAAACAAAATTGTAAAATAAAAAAGTGGAAATCATGGTCAGCTTTACTGCCTTCCACGTTGATCCCTTTGACTGGTGAAAAGAAAGGAATATAAAGACCTCTGGCTAGCAGCAGCACTCGTTTTCTGTACCCAAAGCCTCTGTTTCATTAGAGGAGTTTTCACCTGCAGGACTTGGGGGGGAGTAAACTTTAATTCAACGTAAGTCTCAACAGTGTGGACACGGTCATTTTTAAGTGAAAACATGAATTGGGCAATGGTCCTAAATCATACAGATTAGCGCTTGTTAAGGTTAGCGTTGTTGTGCTGGCAAAACATCCAGCATAATGTAGTCAGGGCCATAATCTGGGCTGAAACAGTATTTGTGTTAGTGTATGTTGGCCACCTTCACCCAAATGGACAGTTTTGTAGAAATGTGTGTTTTAATTACCAGCTGCAGTTTATTAAACAGGATGCTCAGTCTTTTATGTAAATGAGTTGTTAGACAATATTTTGTGGGTCTTTCTTGCCAGTCCGAAAAATAGTTCAACGCACTAATGCCCCACAATGTATTTTTGCTCTTTTTTTTTTTTTTTCCTTGCTGAAACTTACTAAATCTGTGTTGTCTTGTTTGGTGCCGTAGGCGTAAAGGGCTTCGAAGTCAACGGGTGTCGTGCTACTTCCACCAGGCAGCCACCCGTCTCTGAAGCCAACATGCGTCACACTTATTGACGGAGGGAGTCCCACGTGTTTCCGCAGACAGCCCCGTCTGCTCGCACCGCCGCTTCCCTGTGCTGAGATCCGTCCTTACAGAACGAGGTCAAGCCTGCATAATGACCCTAACGAGTCAAGATCCACTGGATTAGATTATTTCAAACAGTTTGCAGGGCTGCCGTTTTGACAACAAATATCCCCGAGCCACGGAGTGATGGTCAGTCCCTGGCTGCTTCTGACATTGCAAAAACAATGTGTTGATTTGGATTTCACGTTCAGCCGCTCGTTGTGTCCACACGGCTTAGGCGGAAAGATATGTCATTCTGGGGGTTAGGATAATTTCAGCCAGGCCATTTTAGATGATGTCAGTAAGCGCAAGAGAAAATGGAGCTGACCTCTCGTGCCCTGCGCTGCTATGCTGCGTTAGACTCTCCGTTCACAAGATTTGGTAAATCTGCCATATTTATTTCCCCCCACTGTCCACTTTATTACGGTCCGTCTCACATATCGGACACACCACCCCATGACAGATCGCCAGCCTCAACCAGCAGAAGAACGCCATCCTGCTCTTGTGATGCAAAGAGATGGGAGGCAGTGTGAGTGTTTGGTTGAAGAATAAAACATGTTGCTCCATCTGCCTGTCTCCTCTTCATGAAACATTTGGTAAATCATCACCCTAATCTGCCTTGTCTTTGGTTGTAATTATCAACCCCACATTTTACCCAGACCTTTTCCTCTCTTCTCTCACATTGTTTCTCTTTTGTGTTTCGCTTTTCTCGTTGCTTTTTTTTTTTTTGTTCCCCCTTCTGTCTTTTGATTCTAGCGGATTGAAGAAGAACAGGCCTGATTGTCTCGCCTGAGGTAAGATTTCATAGGTTTACATATCAAAGTCTATAAATAGATAACAGCTTTTGAAAGGGAGAGTGAGGAGAGAGAGGAGAGTGTGTGTTTGTGTGCACACGGAAAGATTTGTATGCACATCGTTTTTGTGTATGCACGTGTGTGTGTGTAAGACGGAGAGGCTTTCCCACTTGCATACACAGCGCGGAGAGCTTCCACCAAAACAAAAGGGATTATGGCGTTTCAAGGGTGTTGTGTTTGCTGTGTTTATTCACATAGCTCATGGGGCTGCGCGGGACCGGCAATGAATGTCAATGTCAGGCAGTGAAAACGCTGCAACACAAGATAAATATGATGAACAATAAACACAGATTAAGGCAGAATGTGTCACGCTACATCATAGGCAGAGCCCAAGTCTCATGACATCAACTAACCCTTTAAAAGTGTTGACGTGATCATGTTAAATTAAAAAAAAAAAAAAAGAAAGAAGAAAAGAAAGAAAGAAAGAAAACGGTGACGGCTGCTTGCCCGTAGCGCGCGAACGGGACCTGATTTGTATGGACAGTTCAGCAAATTCAGGTGTCACACCTGTTTAATCCAGACCGGGAAGCAGCAGCGGTGATTTAACAGAGGGTGGACAATGTAAGCAATAATCATTCTGGCTTCGAGGAAAACAGAGATTAATGCATGAAGTACTTAAGTTGAAAGAGGAGCTTTGAATAAACTAATTAGTTTGGAACGTGCTCTTTGCAGCAGGTGCAGTCCGGATTGCAGGTGCAGCAATGCTCACTGCTAATGTGCAGGAACTACAATATCTATGTGATCGAAGTGATGCTTCAGCGAACACACTATGTTCATGGCAAAAAAAAAAAAGTTTGGCCAGGAGTTGCGTCTGAACGATAAAGGCCAACGTGCGCAATATTGCAATCTATTAGTTAACATCCGTAGTCCTAACTTTAACTTAACCAATTGCTTTTCTTTCCCACCCCCTTTTTTTTTTGTGTATTTCCACATCTAATTACACTTTCATTCATCAATGTTGATTAATAGGTCCTGTGGCACGCCTGCCTCATTTTACTCTCAATTAAGCTGGTTGATGCATGTTCTCATCAAGCAAGATGCATTGGCCTGGTTTACTTGAGGCGCTATTAGTGGACACTGTAATTAGTATCCCAGCACATAGAACTTCCCCCACCTCCTGAGCCCCTCTCCCCGAGCTGCCATCCCTGGCCTCTTTTAATGCCTTCCAAATAATGGAGATAACAGAATAGATGAGGGATGAGCGGTCCGGTTCACGTTAATCATCTTCCACTCTGCAGATTTTATGTTTTTTCCCCTCCTTTATTTCTCAGTGGGAGAACTGTGGCTTGTAAAATCGCCCAACTCCCGACGCCTTGACAGACCCCTTTGTGTGCCAGCCACTCCAGCTCCTCCCCGCATTTTCCTTATCAGTAGGGAGATGTATGTCTTTATCACATTTCACACTCAAAAGGGAACCGCCGGCTTAAAGCATTTGCCAGCAACTAAATGTGGGGCTTTATCGAAAATATCAGTCTAAGTTGTGCACATTAGCCCTCGTGCTCTTTGAGAAGCCACTTTAAAAGAGGGCTGATTACACGCTTGTTGCTGTTGTGATACCAGCTTCGACGCTGGAGCCCCTTTTTTTTCTCGCTCAGCCAGCTTTCCCCGAGCGCTCGTCTCTCTCTGATTCCCTTCGCTTCAAGGGATCTCTCGCTGAGGAGGACTCCAGGGGCCTGAGCAAAGAGCCCGGCTGGTCTAAAGGGATGGGCGGAAGATGGAAGGATGGAAGAGAGAGAAAGACGAGCCGGCACATAGCAACAGAGTGGCCGCTCTTTGTGCTTCAGACTCTGTAGTCGTGGCCCCGTCTCGTCCCCGTGTCTGCGCAGACAGCTCCCATGGGCCCCTGCGCGGAGCTTGTAAGTGCTAATTGGGCCTGTTAGGGTCAGCAATTAGCCAGCTGCTATTGAAGGATGGTGACAGCCAGGCCTTTTCACAGACCCGTCATTCTTTTAGGGGCAAAGAGAAAAAGAGCAGAGCATAACACGGACGGGGCTGATGTTCAGACATCCAACGGACAGGCCGTAGAGGAAGATAAACCGGCAGGATGTCCCACAATGCAGCGTGCTGAGGTGCAGGGGGAAGGGGCAGTGTGGGACAGCACTTCTTTCTGGCTTCATTAGGAAGCTGAACGACTGATGCAACTCTGCAAGAAACAACCCATCAAGCAGCACTGATCTCTTCCCGTATCAAATGAACAGAGTTTGAAACTTAAATTCCCTTTAAGTGTTTGTGGAGCAGTCGGACTTGCTGTGGGTGTCGTGGGGTCCGACTTTGCACCACAGTTACTCAGCTGCTGTTTTCATCATCATGTGTCATGCGGCGAATAAGATCTTCCTAAGTCTTAAATAAATTAATACATTTATTAATGTGTTCTTTTCGTACTGAGTGCAGTTTGATAATAGGCACGAGCTGGTATGAAATTCTGACAATGTGTTACCCTTGAGCAAAAATACAGAGGTTTCACTGCGGCAATGATATAAGATGGAAAATTCAAACAGAAGTATAAAAAATATATCACACGATCTAAGTGCTTCTATTTAAAAACAGGAGTGCAACTACTATTATTACAGCAGTTTAATAATACCACATTTTGGTATAATCATAATAGTTTGATTCAGATACAGATAAAAGTAAGAGAACACAAGGAGATATGTTGACACTGTTTAAAATCGACATGAAATGTCATGTGATCATGACGCAGATTTTTAAACCTTTCAGCTCCTGACATTGTAAAGAAGAAGGTTGAAATCTTAATTTTAATGCCAAGTATTGAAGATCATTTTAAAATCAGTGTGTGCTAAAACACTTTTAAGAAATAGTGTGGTTTTATTTTTACAGGCACACACAAAAAAACTAAACAAATATTAACATCAGTGGATTTTAATTTTCTTTCTAAAGTAAATGCTTATTGTGCTGAATGTTACTTCGGTCTCATTGTTCTGCTTCTTCTACAGTAATGGTGAGGTACCTGAAAGTTTGTTACATTGATATAAAATAGATGGACAAAGTGTTTCCACCTTCTTTCATTGTTTAAAATTTTCTAGTTTATGGGAGATGCCAAGTTGTATTTCTGGAGCCAGAGTTTGTGCAGTTATGTGGAGCATTAAGTTAAAACTGTACTGCAGGTGGCCACAAGGGGGCGCTGGTCCCATTTCAGCTTCAACTTCCCCATTACATCCTTGTATCTGGTTAATAGTACTGTTTATGTCGAAAGAGATGGTGGATCTCAGGAGGAACTCAGCCCCATCTGCACCCATCCCACCTTTCAACACTTTTTCTTTTTGCTGTCTGGACACCACCCACACTCAGGACCTGGAGAGGGAGCCCAACATCAGCTCCCTCGTATCCAAAGCCCAGCAGAGGATGTATTTTCTGAGGCAGCTGAGAAAGTTCAACACGCCAAAACAATCCTGGTGAGCTTCTCCACAGCTGTCATCGAGCCCATCTTCACTAACCCCATCACCCCGAGCTACGCTGCTCCGAAGACTGATCATCCGCTCCGCAGAGAAGGTGATTGGCTGTATTCTGCCCACACTCGAGGACCTTTTGCACCTCCAGATCCAGGAAGCGAGCAGCTAAGAGTAAAGAAGATCCCTCTCACCCTGGACATAAACTGTTTAAGATGCTTCTTTCTCACACAGTTTCTCTTCTCTGCTGCTGGACTCCTCAATAGACGCCCCCCACTCCTTTCTCCCTCCTCTGGGACTGAGACTAGTGCATCAGAAAATATGTTTATCAGCAAACAATTACTGCACACAGCTGGGCAGTTTATTACATTTGAATTTTCTTGCACAGAGTCGTTGCCTTTGTATATATTCTTTTATTCCCGTTTGCACCAAAAGCTAAAACAAAATCCTCGTAGCTGTTTGACACGGCTTTATATCTGCTTGGCAACAAGTAACGTAATCTTCAACCTTATTAGCTTCTGCAACAGGTCTGTAGGAGGCTGTTTATTTCACGCAGAAGCGTGCTAACCTTCGCAGCTTGCCTGAAATGTTTGTTTCGAAACAGCATTACAATAAAAAGAGAAGTGGGTGGCGTTTCTTTTGGAGACAAACTATGATCATCTTATATTCCTTTTGGTAATAAAAAACACGGACAGTTCTCTCTTTTTTATAGGTTTAGGGGAATTTCCCTGTTTTGGCCACTGTCAGCTCTTGACAACCAATAGGAGAGGAGGAGCCCTTCTCTACACACCATGAAGCTGGAGGAAAACAGGAGTGCTGTCTTCTTAAAAAGGAATTCGAACCGACTGGAATGATGGAAAGAAATTGCTTTAACATTGTGGAAACCAGCCCTTGATTGTTTTACAGTCGATTTTAAGACTGAAAACAGTCCAGATGAAAACATTTCTTGAGTCTTCAAGGCAAATTTTGATAAAAGAAGCTAATACATACGATGTTAAAGGCACCTGTGAGCGCCAGCGCAGGTGTGGGTATCTGTCAGATGTTGGCGACAGGCTGTAAACTGCCTGACAGCTACTGAAGCCACGCAGACACCGTCGAGGCTCCCTAATGAATATGACAAGGGGTCATTAGCAGATCTGGCCACCTTGTGACCACAGCTGTCTTTTTAATAATCAGGTATTCTGGTTCCGATGTGCTGCCAGCTCATAACGGAACATGGACGTTTCATTTTCTTCTTTCTCTTCATTGATATGTACCGCACATGTTACTGTTTTTTTTTCTTCTCTCTTTTCTTTCTTTTATTGCAAACACGCAGGTGATAGACAGGAGGTTAATTTCCAGGTGCGGTGCTTTGACAAGATGTTCTAAAACCAATAAAATGGCAGGTTAAGAGATACTAATGCAAGACAGTATGAGTCTGTAGAGACAACATGTACATCAAACGAGGCGGTTTTGGGCAGAAAATAGCCACGCTGAGAACCAGTATGATAAAAAAGTAAATGGAAGATAAAATTAATCCTTAAATATCTGTTTATTACTATGACTCAAAATTCATTAAAAGCTCTTTGCAGTTATTGGTTTTGGAGCATACTGTGCGTGTTTCGCTTCAGTGATTGATAGATGAATGAAGTCAAATAAGGTTTTTCATTTAGCGTCTTTAACAGAATTTTTAAACGGATGATACCATAAAAAAAATACAATTTCTAAGGAAACAAATATGGGATCAAACTGCAGTCATATCTCACAGAACAGACAGAGAGTTTGTCTTTTTCATAAGAATCCAATAAAGCCGTACAAATGAATCAGGTCAATGCTGTCATGGACTGTAGCACTAAAGAAAAACATTGGAATAATGTCATCTTACAAACCCAATAAGCCACTCGATGCAGTGCTTCACAGTGATTTCAGAACAGCTTCCAGGCTTTGATTCTGCTTCACATGATGCCTCACGGCACCTCTTAGCTTCTCTAAATTCACTGTAAAGCATCGCCTCTTGTCGCTTGCGGCTTACATCAAATAAGGCCTTTTTACAGCAAACAGCATGCGAGGAGCATGAAGTGGTAGGTATATGAAAGGTAGCAGGGTTAGAGAGCATTTGTCTCACAAGTGGCCCTCAGCTCACATGTGTGCATTCCTGTTTTATTACACTCAAGTTCAGAGGATTGTTTGATTGCATATTTGTGTTAAAGAGCAAAGAAAAAGTGGATAAAAAGGCACCGGTACAGGCTGAAGTTGTCATAGCAACACTGTCACTGTTTTCTTTAAGCCTTTCACTTTATATTACTGTTGAGTGAAGGGAGGAAGTTACTGTGTGTGTGTGGTGTGTGTGTATACGTGTCGGTGGGGACTTGTTGTGCTGTGGGAGAGTGATGGGTTAGGCAAGATGACAGGCTGGCACAAGGGGCAAGCAAGATGGCGACTGAACATGCTTGGATCTGGGGAGAGGTGTCAGTCCTGCAGCCAGTCAAGCAGAAACACACAGGAACACTTAGGAAAAAGTTGATTCAAGGAGGAAACAAACAGAGCCTCCGTTTGAGATATTCCCGTGTAGCTGGAGACAGCGAAGAAAAAGACCGGCTACGTTTTCCCATTCTGTGACATGAAGAGATTGCATTTAAATTGATTTGTCTTATTACCCAGGCGTCTAATTAATGACGCCCATCTATTTTCTAGACCTGCTTCTTCCTGCCCGGGATCACAGGGATCCTGGTGCCTGTCTCAGGTGGTCAACAGAGGAGCGATGGGGTACATCCAGTCCTTCACTGGACCAACACAAAGACATAAAAAAACAACATTCATACTCACACCTAAGGGCAATTTAGACTCTCTAACATGCATGTTTTTAGACTATAGGTGGAAACTGACGTACCCGGCGAAAACCCACACCTGTACGGGGAAGTTGAGTTTTAAACCACCAGCCTTGTTGCTGTGAGGCAGCAGCTCCAACCACTGTGCCGTCACATCGCTCTAACTGACTACAGAGTCAGAATTATTTGGCTGTCAAAATACCAAAACAGAAAAAATAATGGAAACGATACTACGTCCTGGGTGGCACAGCGGCGTAGTGGTTAGAGCTGTCGCCTCCCAGCAAGAAGGTTGCAGGTTCGAAACCCGGCCTGGG
>JAOXNZ010000054.1:22066542-22077874 GCA_028566095.1 Kryptolebias brasiliensis | reverse complement strand
GCCTTTATTTTGTCTTTTGTTATTTTTAGTTTAATAAATTAGTTTCTTTAATTGAAGATGAGTCTGCATTCTGGGTTCGCCTCCGTTTCCCCACATCCTGACATCCCCCTCAATTGTCACCAGCTGACCACTGCGTTTCCCTCAACTGTGGTAGTGCGACTGGAGCATGGAGCAAGTAGACTGGGATTCCCAGGGCAAATTTTTTCTCTGCCATGAGTAGACATCACTATACTGTACACTGGTGTACATTTACCATACACATGTGAATTTGCAACTTTGTGCCAATGATACAACTCCATGGCAAAAAAATATAAAATCACCACTCTTGAAATATGTTCTTTCAATTTCAATTTAATTCTGTACAGAAAATAAATCACAGAAATCATTTAATTTTTCAAAATTTCATACTTCTAACATTCAGAAACAATAAAAAAGATAGAGGCACTCAGAGAGCGCAAACCTCTGCCAAGACCATAGCAACAATAGCAAATAGTGTGACACAAATCGTGATCTGGATGACCATCAAAATTTAATTTAATTTAAATTGTTTGTTTTTTGTCACAACCCCAACATTTCCTGAAAATTTCATCCAAATTTGTTCATTAGTAGTTTTTATGTAATTTTGCACGTCTTCTGGTTTTTGTAATATCTTGAATTCTCTGAAGCACACGTGTCAAACTCGAGGCCCACGGGCCAGATATGGCCCTTGGTAAGATTTAATCTGGCCCCCAAGCTATAATTTAAATTTAATTAGATCTGGCCCTCCAGTTTTTGACAGATAGTCTCTATTACTTCTCATTTTGCTTAAAAACTGAGCCTATTTATTAATGTCTTCTCATGACAGTTACTTTGAATCCAAGAAAATTAAGCTTTAATTTCTCAGTAATCTTTGATTTTGACCCTAAAAGGGCAACAGAGAACATCATATGAGACTGATCAAACTCTCATTGATAAGCTTGCAGCCAAGAAAAGATGGTGAATATCTGGCTTGAGTTAATGTTCATCAGTGTAACAGCAAGTCTGCTTGATTTTATAACATATTTTTCTGTATTTTCTTCTTGTTTCAAAATTAAATGTTAGTAGCTGTATGATCAGATTTTTGCTGATGGCTTTTTAGCTGTTTTAATGAAGTAAATTTGATAAGAAGGCATAAGAAAAAAATGCTAATTATGTCTTTTTAAGTTTGATCTTTTTTTGTTTATTAAAATATGTTTGTTCTAAATTCTATATAATATCTAACTAGGAAAAGGTATTGGATGTTTTTATATGAATGATTCAACATATTGCATCAAAAACAATTTTTAAAATTTTGGCCCCTTTGTGTTACTGAGTTTGACACCACTGCTGTAATTAAACAGCAAATCTATTGGTATAAAATTTAGGTCTTAGCCATATAAGCTGTGGATGCTCAACATGAGAGTGGGGCAACACCTCCCGCCTTCTTTTGGGGGAAACAACCCCTCCACTCTGACTGACAGGAAATGAAACTGCAAACTTCTGATGTGTTTGTTGAGAAAGCATCTACAAACAGTACTACGGCGATCATTTGAACCTTGAAAGTGCCTAAATATTATGGCCTGTTATAAATAATATAAATAATTATTTTTGCCATTTGTGATCAGCAATCACCAGCTTTATATAGAAAAACTCAAATAAATATAAACAAAAATCATTAGAAAACAGAGATTTTGCAGGTCTCTCTTGTAAATAAGACTGCCAGTCTCTTGGGATTACCTGTCTAAGTAAAAGTAAATAAAATAAACAAAGTGCTTGAAGTGTGTGTGGGGATGAGTCTCAGCTACTACTACACCAACTTTGAGCTCAAATAGTAACAGTTTGCAGGACTCAACTTAATTCAGCTACACTTGAATTCACAACAAAATCAATCTTAAGGTGTCTGCACATCATATTTTGTTACACCTCATTTTTGTTTCCTTCTTTTTTACATTTTAATGCTTGGATACTGAACCCACCAGGTGTTTCAGCCTTTTCTCTGGTCACAGGATTGTTGGAATGATGGTCAAAGTCAGTGTGCACTGGACTATGGGTTACAGATTAGCCTTCGAATTCCTACCCAGCTCAGTTCATAAAAAAGGGAAGTGGAGGCAGTGTGTGTGTGTGTGTGTGTGTGTATGGGGAGGATAATGTGGGACAGCCTGGTCTCTATCACCTACACCACCCCCTTCTGCAGAAAATGGTACAGTCCTGCATGCGTGTGTGAGTTTGTGGCTCTGCCCTGTCAGGCTTTTGGTAGAGTCTGGCCCAGGAGGAATGCTAACTCACAGAGCTAGTGCCTGTCACAGCTCCACCTGCAGTCACACACACACACACACACACCTACCAGCTCACACACACTCCACTTGTCACGGCTTCTCCACACCAGGCTGGTAATTAAACTCCTACTGATTTATTGAGTGACATCAACAAATCCCAGCTCGGCTTTTTTATGACAACCATACCTCCTCGGGCAACAGTCACCATCTTTTTTTTTTTCTTCTTTTTTTTTTTATGTATTTTTTTAACACAGTGTTTGAATGAGGCCCGGGGGCAAGAAAATACTTCAACCTTCAACCAATACTTTTGAAAACACATAAGTCTCAATACCAAAAAAAAAGTAAAAGTAAATAAATCTACAAACTGCATTTGGGCCACATTGCGATCATTACTTGCTCTTGCCCCTCAGCTTCAAGTCACAAGATTGAAATGTGGATGTCTGTGTTATAAATGAAGCCTATTATGAAGCCCAGCTTGCCCAGGCACCCTGCCCCAAACATTTATTGTGAGAACTATAATTAGCCATTCCCTGTGACAGGATGCCTTGAGGGTGTCTGGCTGACCTCTTCTGATGACTCTGTGAGATCCTCACCGTTAGAGTTACAACTGAGTGACAGCTGCATCAAAGGGTCCACCTTCATCACAGAAAAACATTATAAATACAGTCACTGACAGAGAAGATTTCCAGGAAGCTGGTGTGTATAGAACAGGCACCAGAGGGCATAATTAGTGGCATCACAAGTGGAGCAATAGTGTTATCAGATATCAACAGTGAGTGAAGGTCACCAGACACAGAAGAATAATTGAAAATACGATAGACAACATTACCTGTATTTAACAGAGTTTGATAATGGTGGCATTGTGGCTTTTGTATTAGACCAGATGGTCATATCTTGCAGTTTCTCGTCTTGTGGAGTGTACAGATGTCACATCGGCCCAAGGCTGAAACCAGTTGGTGCATGAGGGCCCCATTACAGGTTGGGAGTTTTCAAGTCAAACCCAAGACAAACCAGTCCAAGGGAGGCGTTGTACACCAAGCGCAGAACTGAATGCCATAAAATGTGCAATTGCCATCCGGACGCAAGCATTGAACTCTTCACAACACCCAGTGCCGTCGCACGACGCGCCTCAACAACCATGGGTTCACCGGTTCGTGTGTAGGATTAGCCTTCAAATTCCTACCCAGAGACAGCTACATTTGGAGTGGACTGATGACAGGGACATTGTATCAAGTTCAGTGGAAAGTCAGGGTTCTGACCATTTTGGACTGGTAATACTGCCTTGAGGGGAGAGGACCCATGCTGTGGAGAGATTATAGTGTGGGGTGCCATCGGGTGTGACTTTAGGTCACACCCAATGGGGTGCTACGAGGTGATGTGACCCTGATGGTTGCATCAGTAAATGGTAAATGGTCTGCACTTGTATAGCGCTCTATCTAGTCCAAGGACCCCAAAGCACTTCACACTACAATCAGTCATTCATGCACACATTCATACACTGATGTTTGGCACAGAGGCTGCCATTACACCGGCGCCCTCTGACCACCACCAGTAGGTAAGGTAGTGAAGTGTCTTGCCCAAGGACACAATGGCTGAGACAGACAGAGCGGGGGTTCGGACCGGCAACCCTCGGGTTACAGGACGAACTCCTACCCCCTGAGCCACTGCCCCCCAGTAGCATCATGTCTTACCCCTCCTGAGACAGTCTACTGACATGGGATCAGCAGTGTGCATTGACAACTCTGTTATCCATCCATCCAGTCAAATGGCCTTTCAATAAGTTCAGCTGCCCACCCCTCCTTCTGGGTGCTTAACATTTTTGGAGTGTATAATTTTTAAAAGTATTGTTTTTTTAATATATTTCCTTATACAAACACAAGCTTCTTACTGGCCAACCACAAGCAAGACTCTTGTGTGTTAATAAGTCCTATCTTTTAACCTTCATTGGTCAGGCTGAATTAGCAGGAGGGAGAGGAAATGAAAGTGCATCTGTTTCCTCACAGCGTACTTGCAATGATGGAATAAAAGCCTTCAGCCTTTTTGGCAACTGCCAATCAATATCACCAAGCTTCTCGTCACCCTGAACCACCTCGGAACAAAGCACGTCTTGGCTCATTCGCTGAGAAGAAAAGAAGATTTCCATCAGGAAACGGGAACTAAAGTCAAAACCCGCCTGTCATTTTAACTGCTTTCTCTTCTGTAGCTTTTATTTGATGCCTGTCATCGTGGAAGTTCAGCAAATGCTTTGCGGAAAGTTTGGTTGCGCCGGTACTGGCTGATGCTTCATGCGACGATGGGGCACGGCTGCTGGCTCACAAACACCGGTACTAAAGGTGTGTCGCAAGGGGTGGAGGAAGGGGCAGGCAGCGGCAGTGGGGATGGCAGCGGATTTATGCTGACAGCTCAACACATGGGGCGGCTGCCGGTTTCCTCGTGACAGAATACTAAATGCCTACCTGAGGTGCTACAGATGGAGGAGTCAAAGACAGAGGATTCTTTACAAGGCATTTTGGAAGGCACTGTTAATATTTCATCAAAACTGCGTTTACGCGCGCAAACAAACACAAAAGGAAGTATGTCGCCTTCATCCACCCTGCAGTCTCTCACTCACTCAAACGCAAACATGCTCTGTTCTGCGCTTCTGATCCCCTCGTCATTCACTCAAGTTTTTCCCTTGATTGCTTCACCCACAAGCCTCAGTCCTGGCTTTGTTTTCTCACTTTTTTGTTCACACTCACAGCTAAAGCAAATAGGTTAAACCATATTTAGTGATGACATATTTAACAGTTCGTTACAGCCAGTTATTTTATTATTTTGCTTCGTCCAGTTTGCCAGTTCTTTAGTCCACAGCAGATTTACTCCTGAATGCATTTGTATACGGGTTTAGTTTGACTTCATAAAATCTACTTTTTTATGGAGGTGATCAGCACAACTAGAAAAGCCTCTTATAAAAGAATAGTGATGCTAAAATGTCCTTGCGTTATTTCTCTCCCTGCCAATATGAATGCACATAAATGAGCAATAACAAGTTCAAACATTAACTCGTTCAAAATTAAGACATAAGGCCTACGCCTCATTTATGTCTTTGATTTCCCATGTCATTGAGTCTGAAAAATACCTGCAAAGTTACCTTGCAGAGAATCTATCCCATCTATCTGTGAGAAAATTGACAAAAGTTTAAACGTCTTTGTCTTTATGAGTGATGCTAAGCAGCTTTTAACAAGCTTAAATTGGTCTCAGGCAGGCCTGAGGCTTTTAAGAGGATAAGTATTAGCAAACAATTTAGCTCTTATTTCACCACTGAGCAACTGAACTTATGTAATTTTTAGTTCTTTATAGAACTGCACTCTGTAATGGAGCTGATGACTCTTTTATTTATTTTTTGTGGTGAAGGAAGTTTTCAGCATCGTTAATAAGGTAAAATTACAAACACAGAAACAGACACATTTAAATAAAAACATCTAAGTATTTGCTGCAAAACCCTAAATAAAACTGGAGTCGAAGATACAGTTTGCACCTCTGAAATGTAGTGGAAAACAGCATGAAACTGAAAGGCGTTGGAGCCACTAAATTCTACTCAAGGGGAGAGTTCAGATAGTCTGAAGTGAGGTTTCTTTCTGTGAAAAGGCTATGAACATTTAACATCTTACCTGCTGCACATAGCTCTTTGAACAACCTCAGTGGAGAAATAAAGAGTTTAATTGTGGCCAACTGATGAGTTAAACACAGCTGGGTCAAAACCACAGTGGTTCGCTGTCATCTTTAAAAAAGTCCAATTACAAAAATTTTATAGCAGTCATTTTGAATCAGCTAACTAGATGTAGCTGCCACTATTTGCACCTGCAACCAACCGTAGAGTTTTATGTAAATGAAAGTGGCAGGTTCATGACATTTTGTTTGGGTTAACCACTAAGACATTTTTGAGATTGGAGTTGTTCTTAAATAGCAGCAGTCCTCTGCTTGGACTAGCTGTTAGCTCGTCAGTCTGGTCGAATTAAAAACTCTAAAAAAAGTTGTTCCACAACAGGTGAGCGCTTAACTGTTAATAACCTTTACAGAGAACGCCCCTTCAAAAAGAACTGAACTATCCCTTTAAGCTTGGGACTTCATTTCTTTCAACCTCTGGTTTTCACACTGTTAAATATGTTATTTGTAGACATTAATCGGTAACTTTGCTGTTCTTCTCAGTCCTAAGATTCATTTTAAAATAAATATGCCAATAAGCTGGTTTGCTCGTTGCTCACGTCTTGCCGAAGTTGTTAAAATCCATCAGGTTGGAACCAGAGCTGCAGTTTCCTTCTTCAGACACCTGATGACCAGGTACAACACCGGCAGGTTCACAGCTAAAAGCACAGAATTGAGGGGGGGGGGCAGTTTAGTGTCCCAGTGGCGTGAGTGTGCACGTGAACACCTGAGTGTGGAACAGCAAAACCACAGAGAGCAAAAATTCCTTCACACTGGTAACAATGGAGCAAAAAGCCACCCAGAAACCAAAAAAGCTAAAGGGAGCGAGAGAGAGCAGTCACCAACCACTATCCGGTTTATTTGAGGAGTAAATGGCACCAGCACCACTGACCATGCTAACACTAACTAGCTAGCTAGATTTTAATCAGGCCTTTCCATTTAATAAGTTAGCATCGCTCAGTGTTTAGGTTTTCTCTTCATCATTTAAGTACAATTTGATCATTCTGGAAATTTTGGAAACACAAATTGTCTGCTTTTTCTAAAATATAAATTTCATATCTGTTGAGCAAAATAGAGGCTAATAACTTCACAGCTTTCTTGTGTGTGTAATTACTTTAACCAAACCACTGAATAAGCTACTCTTTTGTGTCAACGTATCGCCTGCTGCCATAAGGTGAAATGTGGGTGGTTATGTTTTAGCCCGTTTGTTTGTTTGTTTGTCTGTTAGCAAAATATCTTGTGAACCACTGGACAGATTTTATTGAAATTCTCAAAAAGTAATCATTGAAAGCATGTCTACAACTGATTAGCCTTTGGAATCAACCTGATTTAAGACGGCTGCTACAGCTGCTCAACCTTAGAAAACACAAAAATAGCTGTAATTCAGTCAATTTTACAGCTATAAAGCTAAAATTTGGAGTGGTAGGAAGTGAGACCCATCCCCAGTATGTATTCCAACTTGCATGACTCATGCAAAATCTTTGTTTGAAACTATGCCAATAATGACTGGAGTCAACCCTGTTTGTCTGTTAGCAAAATGTCTCATGAACCACTGGACATATTTTAATGAAGCTCTCAGAAAGTAATCAATGAAGGTACATCTAGTAGTTAGCCCAATTGAAGACGACCACCACAACTAATAAACTTAAGCAAACACAAAAATTGCTATTCTGGAGTTGGTTTCATAGCTATTGTGCAAAACTTTGATGTGGCTGTAGCTGAGAGTCATTGACAACATGTACTCTGAGCTCCAACAGATCGAGCTAGAGCTTGCAGTTTTCCTTGAGATCCCTCATAAAATAGTTTTGGCCTCACCCCCCACTCCAAAAAAAAAAGAAAAAAAAGAAAGGAAATCACAGGAAACAAATTATTGCCCCTATGATCAGACATTAGAGTAAAATACATCAAAATGTTCTCAGGTGAGAGCAAAACCTTTTTCTATGAAGCAAAATATTATTTTCAGTTCTCACTTTCGTATCTAACTTGGCTTCTTTAGCAGTTTACCTTTACCTTACCAGTTCACTGAGCATAAAATCAGAGGCAGAGCCAATCAGCATGTTAACCCTGCTACTGAATTATCCACATTACATAACTAAAATCTTAAATAAACACCTCTCTGATCACAGCGTGCTTCACTCACTTATTATGTGTCACTCCTGGATTGTTGGACGATGTGACGTGAAGCTGTCAGGTATTTATGGGAGCCGTCAGTGAACACACATCAGGAGCGGGGTGCTGCTTCGACGTGCTAACCAAAGGCACGGACTGTTAAAATGGAAGCGTTTGGAAAAGCTAGAAAGGCACATGTTCAGTCCCTGGAAAAATCGGCGCAAATACTGCAGGAATATGAGAAACAACCGCTGATCCACTCCATCCTAAAAGTTTTCTTTGTGCCAGCTAGAACAAGCGAATCCGAACCCAACGCAACAACCTCTCAGGATGCACCTAAAGAATATTGTCAACACACACTGGAAACCCGCTCGCTCACACACACTCGGAGTGCCACATGGCACAGTGGTAGATCAACATGTGACGGCGAGAGATAGCAGCAGCTTGCCGTCTTCGCCGGGAGCAGCCATTAAATAAACATGTCAAGTTGTGTGCGTTTTAATGATGATCAGCCGAGGCCTGTGAAGCGCCAGCCAAAAAGGATCGACACAGTGCAACTCCCCAGACCTCCTCTCTCTGACGCTCCTGCCTCTCATCCACTCTTTCCTCACGTTGACAGAGATGGAAAGAAAGGCAGAGCAAAAGGCAGGCCCTCTTTTGAATCACATTTGGGGTTGAGGTGGGGTGGGGTGGGGTTTGTTTGTGCGATGATTTCTCATTTGAAAAGAAAGAAAAACATCAGTCAGGCTGCACGCTTTCGTGAGGGCTCTATCCCCGGTAGTGTGTGTGTTTCGTTAGCTCTGAGTGCTGCGCGTTTGACATGAGAGTGAGTAACGGGCCGGCTGGTAAACGCTCTGTTTGTGTGTTTACGGCGTCACACACCCCGAGGTGAGGCGGCGCTCGCTCGCACCTCCTCCCTTCCGTCTCGACTTTGAAGAGCAGGGCCTCGGCGCCGGATTGAAGTTTGTTTGTTTTACGTTTAGCGAGCGAGAGCTGCCATTTCTCCCCCTCCCTCTCTCCTCATCTCGCCGTATGAACACTCGCACTCCGGCGCACACTCGCTCCGTAAATCACACAAACACTCCCCCCCGCGCGCGCGTGCGCACGCACACACATCCGCCACACATCAGAAGTAGTGTGGAGTGCTGAGGCTGCATATGTAAATGCTGAGAGATTGTCAAGTGTCTGGGTGTGCATACATCAGGGTAATCAAGCCAGCGCTGATGGGGAGCGCTCGCTCCAGGAGCAGATCCGCAGTACTGGCAGTCACACAGCCGTCACTGAACTGCTGCCAATAATGTGTTTGAGAGGTGCTGGAGGAGGGGATAGAGTGTGTGAGTGTGTTTACCCACACACAAACATGCCCGTCTGCAAGTTGTTGCCATCTATTTTGTATAGCGGAGTGTGCCTGCATGTATGTAAATGTGAAACCACAATGGTAGAAAAAGCTGGTTTTGCGTCTGAAGGTGAAGCCAGTCTGCCCGCAGTGGTGTTCTGCTGAGTTTCAGTCTGACAGGAAAAAGCTTGGAGATAAACCGGCCTTGATGTCCTATTCCATGTCTCCCTTTAACACCCGATGATCATCGCACAACGCTACAACCTATTGGAACGTGGCAGATTTGGACACTACTACAGTCTTAGTGCTCGCCAAAATTTCTCGATGTTTTCCACATCCCTGGGACACTGTCCTGCACCCTGACCCCCGTCTACATGTCCACCATGGCTACATACGAACTGGGAGGTCATGCTGCCTCGATAAGATGCTACCGCCACAGATATCACATTTGTACCAGATTGTTTCAGTGACTTTCTCGCGGTCACGGTTGTTTCTTAGCCCCAGTTTGGCCAGTTTTCTTGAAAGCATCAACGATCAAGCCACAACGATGTGTTCAGGTCTCAAGTCATGGTCTTGCTGCCACCCAGGACCCTGATGAGTTGCCACCTCGACGCTATCTACACATGCCTAAAACCCTTCACAACCTGTCACCTTCTGTGAAATGGGGAGCTTATTGCGTTCCTAATACACCTCTGAAGACGTCACCAAACCCCTGCCAAGATTATTCACATTCTGGCTCATTTTCGAGGTAGCAGGGTCGTCATCCTGGGTGAATTGGGCCTGAGCAAGAAGCAATGATGACCTCCATTCCAAACTAATCGTATGATTCTGATCAAAAATCCAATTAAGTCTAATCAACATCCTGTTAGATTAGACTAGATTCTTAGTCCGCCGCTACTGTTGTCTCACAGTTCACACTGTAATAAATAGCCTTTTTACTGTGTTATCATTAAAACAAACCTGTCTTAAGGTTCACTGATGGTTGTGATGAGCTGAGGAGGCGAGGAAGCTTTAGAAACGTTTGCATCATTGATGAAGACTCTCAGATTCAAAACCTAACCTAGCAGCACTGCGGCGTAACAACGCTCAAGCTGAAATTGACCTCAAAGCCAGGGTCTATCCAGTTGATTTCTATATGTTGTATAACCTGTGCGTGCATGTCTTCAGCGAGTGCACTCAGAAGACATGGCGCTATGGTCAAGGCTCCTTGGCGACACAGCTCGAGACATCTTGTCCCCTGCAGCCTGGTTTCTGAGAGGCAGTGTTTTAGCCAAACAAAGAGCTTCTCTTCCTCAAGTTCAAAGTAGATTATCTCCCCAACCAAACAGTTTAGTGGCCAAACTTAACCCCAAAGCCAAAATCAGATAATGAATAAACAACAGTCTCACATGGAACTCACAAGTGTTGAAACTCAGCCTCACACAATGTATTTTGCAGTATCACTGTGTGCAAAATCAGCATTACAAAAGACTGCTTGGATGGCAGTAAATGGTAGGCTGCTGGATTCACAGATGGACCCTTCCTCCCTTTGATGCCCAAACCAGATTCAGGTGATGATAAAGCACACAGAGCGCTGCAAGGACTGTGATGACAGAAACGAAGGATGTGTGTGTTTATTGTGGAGTTATAGCAACTAATATTGATATTGCAATATACAACAACAATATTGCGGCTGAAAGTTTTCCTAGTTTCATGTAGCCCTTTTTTTCTATTATTATTTGTTATCTTCACAGATGAACTAACATGAAGACAGTTTTACTGTTGAAGCCAGTTTGAACTGTTTTACTGTTTGTACTCAGTGTAATCAGTAAAAATAATCTTCAATAAAAACCTTTATTTAGTTGTTTTTCTTTTTTCCTAGTTAATAAAGAAGCGTGACTAAGGCCCTAACCCCATTACTCCAGATATTTGTGAAAATGGAAAGTTCCTG
>JAOXNZ010000054.1:21992504-22020309 GCA_028566095.1 Kryptolebias brasiliensis | reverse complement strand
AAAGTATGGGTTGAAGATTTGGACCCTCTGTGATGTGCAGACCTCATATGCATGGAGGCTCCAAGTGTATAGAGGAAAGTCTGGTTCAGAACCTAGGGAGCACAACCCACAGATGCGGGTTGTGCATCATGGATCTCCCAGAAAGTGGAAACAGTGTGTCTTATGCAAGCAGCCCAAAAGAGTGTTGAACCAGTGTGCCTGATGTGGAGCACATGCGTGCAGATTGCACCTTACGGTAATCTGCAATGTGTGCCTTTTGGGTACCTCTTATATAATTTGGGGTTTTTGGCCTTTAGCTCTCATTGCTCAAAAAATAATAATGCATAAAAATCAATATTGCTATTAATTTTGGACCTAGTCTTTGCTGAAACACCCACATCAACAATATTCCACTTTGCTGTTTATTTTTGGAAAATGTTGCATATTTGGGGTTTTTCTCCTTAAAAAATCAGGATTGTTTGGATAAAACATGCCTAAAACATAGAAAAGATTTAAAAATATGAAAAACTTTGTATCTCTGGATAGGTCTGAAGCTGTTGAAAAGATTTAATGCAATGAAAATAAAAATTAAAAAAATATTGAGTTTTTATTACAGTTTTATAAGATGTACCATTTTGGGTCACGAAGGTAAAGAGTGTCGTTTTTTGCTTTTAACTTACATTACTCCAAAAATAATAATACATAAAAATTATTGTTGTCATTAATTTTCAACCTGGTCAAGCCTAAAACACCCACATAAAAAATATTCTACTTTAGAGTTTTTGTTTTTTTTAAATACTACATATTGTGGGTTTTCCCCTTCAAAAAAATCTGGCATTTTGGACAAAAAAGGCATAAAAACATAAAAAGGATTTACAAAATATAAAAAACTTTATATTTCTGTATAGGTCTGAAGCTGTTAAAAAGGTTTAATGCAGTGACAGTGAAAAAAAATAAAAATATTGAATTTTTATAAAAGTTGTATAAAGTGTACCATTTTGGGACGCAAAGGTAAAGAGTGTATAGTCAATTTAAAGGTGCCTCAAGGGTTAAACATGCAAGGGAAAATCCTAGCAGATCCATCCCTTATTCTTTATGCTGAGTATGAGTTGTTACCCTCAGGCAGACTTAGAGCCGGTGATAGCACTAGTTCTCTGATACTTGAAATTATGTATTTATTTACTGGACGTATTTAATGGCAGCTTTATATTTTTAGCATACCTGTCTGATTTAAATTTATTATTTGTAATATTCATATTTTGTTCACACAGTCCTGTATGGGCGCACTTATTATTTAAATGTTATAATTTAGGAACTATGTAGTCTAAGACATGTTTACCTATGGGGAAAATAAAGTATATTCTGTTCTATTATGCTCTAAATAATTCAGTGTGGTTCTAGATCAACATACTTAGAGCAGAAAAAAAAAAACATCGACGAGGATGGGATTCGAACCCACGCGTGCAGAGCACAATGGATTAGCAGTCCATCGCCTTAACCACTCGGCCACCTCGTCTTCACATACTGTATATATGTATGCGCAACACATTTTATAGATACAATGAACACATATTGAAATGGTTATTTACTTTTGTTTCGAGTGAACTGGCGGGACGGTGACATGAGTATTTTATTTCTGAGTATGACTTCATGTGAAACGTGTTGACAAATCATTAAAGCCACCAGGGTTTAAACCCAGCTGCGCCTCTCTTCCTGACATTACGGTTGTTACACATCGAAATGCGCCGCTGTCGCAGTAGCAGAGCAGCCTGACAAACTGTTGTGATTTGATGGAGATAGGAGAGACTTTCACTCTTTTGTTACATATATTTTTGGGGAATCTTGCGAATGAGAATCTGGGTTAGAGCTCCTTAAGCAAAACATGCCATCGAGTGTGTCGATCCCAGCCTTGTGGGCTGTAGTGTTAGCATTGTGGCTGCGATGTAGCCACCGTTAGCAGGCACGGCTGGACACATCACACCGCCACAGCAGAGGAAATCATCGGCGGGTTTTACTCATCGTACAGCTTCTTATTTTTCGTTTCTCTGGAATGCATCTGTCTAAGAAATGTTCCGTCTTCAAAGTGGTGCTGAGTGCTCTGCTGATCGTGGCGCTGCTGCAGCTCATATACCTGTCCTTCCTGTCCAAGTTTCACGGTAAGCAGCAGCGGTACCGCTACTCGGAGCTCTTCGGAGGCTCCGCGGGCAAGAAGAATGCCCAGTCCGAGAAAAACACGCGCAAAGAGCGGCTGAGATACTCTCTGTCTACCGGGGGGATCTTCGACGGCAGCGGCCAGTATCGGGTGTACAAAAACCTGATCAAAAGTGACTTCACCACAAACCAGATACCAGGTTCAGACTCGGATGTCCTCACTTTAGCCACACACACTACTATCAACAATCTGCATCACCTGGAATCCCTACTAGAAAGGTGGCAGAACCCCCTTTCTGTGGCTATATTTGCACATGGGGAAGATGTTAAATTTGCCACAGCTCTGGTCTATGCCCTCAGCTTCTTCTGCCCTCAGATCCAAGCCCTGGTGGACTTCCACCTGGTCTGCCTGTCAGGAGAGACAGCCAGCTTCCCCGAGCAGGACCACGAGCACTTTGCTGGGCTTGAAGACTGCACCTCTGTGTTTGCCAGACTGGAAACCCACAGGGATAAATACAAAAACTACGCCATCAATGGAAACATCTCCTACCCAAACAACCTTCTTCGTAACGTCGCCCGTGGAGCCACGGACTCCTCCTACGTTCTGGTCCTTGACATCGACATGATGCCAAGCGCCGACCTGCACCAGCAGTTCCTCGCCTTGATCACGAAGCGGGAGCCTGCGAGCGACGAGGTGTTCGTCCTGCCAGCTTTTGAGATCCGCCACGCCAGGAAGATTCCTGCCACCAAGGCCGAGCTGGTGCAGCTTTACCAGGTGGGGGAAGTCCGCCCGTTTTACGAAGAGCTCTGTCCTCGTTGTCAAGCCCCCACCAACTACTCACAGTGGGTCAACAGTCACGTTAGGGAGACGGGCACTTTGGAAGTGGCGTACACGGTCAACTGGATTGACCCCTGGGAGCCTTTCTACGTTGGCCCTCGCTCTGTGCCCCTCTACGATGAGAGCTTCAAGCAGTACGGCTTCAATCGCATTAGCCAGGTTGGTAACGTCTGAACGCTCAAACGTGAAGTTCTTCCTGATAATAGTTTTACCTAAACAGGACTAGATGAAAACCCCAAACTGCAGAAAAAAAGGTCAGGTTAAGCTTTGTTGTTAAATTTTAAATATTTTCTTACCAACAGCTGAACCTCAAGTTACTAGAAACCAAAAGGCAGAACTACAAAGAACCCAAACTTCAGTAAAAGCTTTAAACACTCTAAAAGAAAAATGTTCTCCTAGTTGTTCTTTTTTCACATCTTCTCCCCACATCTGCCTTTCTGTCCTCCAGGCCTGTGAGCTCCACGTGGCCGGATACAGGTTCTCCGTTCTGAGTTCTGCTTTCGTCGTGCACCGAGGCTTTAAGATCCAAGGGGAGTTCCATGCCAAGAAAGAGGAGGAGAACAAACAGAACCGGGTTCTGTTCCGCAGCTTTAAAGAGGGCCTAAAGACCAAATACCCATCCTCCACCCGACGATGCTGAAACAAAGAGGTGAAGTCTCCGTTTCCTCTGCAGCTGCCAGTCAGCACGTCTTAAATTTTCTGATTCTTCTCTCAGTTGGAGCTGAAGTTCGTCCTTCTGAAAATTACCTGCGCAAAAAAGTCATTTAAAAACTGTTGGGAACTGAGAAAGGGAAACATTTTATTAAACTTTTCTTTTTGTTTAATTGAAACACTAGCTGGATCGTATTTGATCAAAGTTAACACCTGATTCATTTTTATGAATTTGTCCAAACAGACACGACAGCGTGACTGTCAGAGAAATTACTGACAGAGTTAAAGAAACTTAATTTTACTTTTTTATACTCCAGTTCACCTGACCGAAAGGGGCCCTCTTCGTAAGGTTGAATTTGCTTCACATTTAGTTAAATATTCACCCTTAAGAATCATGAAAACTACAAACCATAACAACTAAACTAAATCAAGTAATTTTCAGTATTTCTTCTTGGGAAAAAATAGAGCATTCAGTCAGAAAGCTAAGAGGACACAAAAATCGGTACTAATGTGGATTATTGTTAAACATTTTGTGGTTCTTGTTTTAAACAGCGCTGTGTGAGATTTGTCCCATTGATGTTGATTTTAACTACACAGTAGTTTAATTCGTGTTTAAAAAGTTTAAATCTGTATGAAAATATGTCCCTCACTTTTGTAGAATGTGAGCAAAAACTTTCCGATTTGTTTGTGTCGGGATTATAGGTTAAAAAAATTAGATCTGTTCGACTTTAATCTACATAGGGCATCCACAAACATCTGATAGGGTTCAAGAAATGTATCCGCTCAAAAACAAAGACTTTTATTTGCTCATTATCCGGTCCACGCTTTTCTAGTTTTGCACAAATTCATAAATTCTGATGAGAAACAATCATATTGTAAAAATGTCAGTAATGAGCTCCAACCACTAGATGGCAGCAGTCGCTTCAGACTCATGTACACAGTTACAGTACACAGGGTTTTATTTTAGATCATACTTAAGTTTTTTTTAATTAATTTTAATTTATTCAACATGTGCAAAGGTGAAAGAACACAACAAATGAAGTAACATAAAAGCAACTGCACATAGGGTAGGAAAAACAAACAGCCTGAGAGTCAACAAAAATAAGATGTTTAAATCGACATAAGCCTGAAGAAGAGCTGTAGCCTGTTTACTCTTCATCAGTTTCAGAGTCTCATTATGACAGTCTGTAAGGGGAGTATCATATGTTTTCAAATCAAATCACATTTGTTGTCCTTTAAGTTGATATCAAAGCTGATCTTTCTATTGAGATGAGTTTATCTTTCCATCTTCACATGAGATTAATTGAATTATGGAGCTTCTGTTTGAACGCACAAGGTTGAGCTTTTCATTTAGCTGAGGACGTAGCAGTTTGTTTTTATTTGTCACCAGACGAGGTACTCCTGCACATGATTACTGAGAACCAGTTGTGTTGCTGTGGACGGGGACAGCCTTTATCAACGCGCAGTTAGAGCAGTATTTACAGCTGTCGTTTCAAATCCCCCTTTATCGTCTCATGGAAACTAATTCTGTTTCTTATGAGAACAAAAAGCAGGGGAGACTAACACTAGCTTTGTGCTAACACTAGAAAACTGCTGTACTGTAACACTGAGGGCCGGACACTTTCAGTCCTTTATGCTGTTTTTATTTTTACCTCGGGAAATATATCATGTAAATAATGTACAGTCTAAACCTAAACCACAAGCAGAAGAAGCCTGTGTTATTTAAGGTATTGCTGTGAAAACTTCTCTTGACACATTAAGTCAATAAAAAGCTCAGTTTTAATCTTATAGTTTTAGAAAACTCCACGGTGCGTACATGCAGTGTAAACCCACGTTCTTAAACACTAAACACAGCAGGGACCGCACAAACAAACAATCCTGTCTGACTGCTTTTTAACCTTAGATTGCTGTGTAAGAATTGTTTTTTTGAAAGTTTTTTTTGTACTCGTAATGCACATGAGTGTATGACAATATTGTGACCACGTTTCTGAAAAATGTTTGGGTTTTTTTTTTTTTTGAACAACCCCAAGCAAAAGAAAAACTGTAGCATGAACTTGTGTTAGATTTTGAATATTTTGGATTTCAAACCACTGTAAAATGTTTTATGTGGAATTTCAGAAGAATTTAATGTGATTTTGTGCTTATGTTGGTCAGTTTGTTTGCTTATTTAAAAAAAAGCATCGTTTTTGTATTTATTTTTAGTTTTGTTTATTGAAAACAATGCCTGATTTGTGTTGTTTTACCTGCTAATAAACCTGGACAACCTTTATTAACTGATTCACACAAGTGTGTTTCATTCTCGCTTTAGCTGGTACACACGACGCAGTCATGACAGCTAGTGAACAACATCCATAGTCATTAGAAAGCCCTGGGAGCAGTTGGAAATAGACAAATCCAATCAATTAACTTCAGCCGAGGGATCTGCGTTTCTGGAAGTATCGCTTAAATGAGAAATGAAAAAGATCAGGGAAGGAGGTCAAGGAATGAATCCCAACTCTGGAATCCAAAGAAACATGGTCCTAACATTCATAATTCCTCATTTACATTTAAACTGTTTTAAGTGATATAAGAATTAGCCTTTATTTGGGTCACAGGTCCCAAATATTAGCTGCGGCATTGTTCATTGAACACCTGACTCGACCGACGCTAACCTGTGGTGTAACGTGGCTCAAGATTTAGGTTTAAAGGCATCCCAGCATCAGTCAGTGTGACGGGTGATTATAAGTTGACCGGGGGCCAGGATCCAATTAAAAGCTCCTACTTAGTAATTAAGATCTGTATTAAAGTGGACTTTAAGAAGTTCTCAGTAAAGCTTCGGTTTGACGAGGAGTGAGTTACCTCAGGAGAGCCGGGGGAACATTTGTACTTAGTGAGCAACCAAATAAGATAAAATAAAAAACGCCAACGCTGGACGTGTTGGCACAACCTAATTGGCAAGCCAAGCCATGTGCTGGTAAAGCAGAACACGTGTGACATTCGGCACTTGACAACGATCCGAGGCGCTGTGGCATTTTGTGGCTAAGCCTGCATTACTGGGCCAGATAATGAGTCTGAGCACACGAGAGCTTGCAGCACGCAACCTCATGTTTTAGCTTTAAATCGACCTAATCATCGCCTGTCTTATAAAGTATTGTCTGATCAATTGAGCTCACTAGTTATTACTCACATTCTTATCGCAAAGGAGGCTCATCATCCGCCTCTTCTTGTTGTTGAGGTTTCTTTTCCTCTCAGTGAAGCTACTACACATTAAAACACTCCACTGGGTGTATGTGGAAATACAAACTTAACATACTACTTTTAGCTGTTACTTTTTAATCTAAATCGATAATGTTTCATGAATAAATGTGTTAATTTGCCCCCCTCCCCCCTCCGCTCAGTGGTAATAATGTGGCAGAAGGTGCAGAAATGTTAAGAGGGGGTGGTGGATCAGGAGAGGCAGGTTTGGTGAGGTAAAGTGGGGTTTATCTCAGCAGCTTTGGGGAGTGAAGGCTTATCTAGGTCAGAGATCTTTGTGACATAAGCAATTAGAGTTGCCCTTCCTTGTGTACGCTAGCAGGAGGGAGGCCTCCCGCCGCCGAGATTAGCCACCGTGAGGCCAGGGGAGCTTGGCGGCTTCTGGACAGAGGAGGGAACCAGCTGGAGAGCGAGATGAGTAGGCAGTGATGGGGGTGGGGGTGGGGGCGATTAGGTAGAATTCTGCATCCAACATGCAACTGCTCCGTCATATTTGAAACGCAAACGGGCTCTTTCGGAGAGAGACTGGTGGGAGTTTGAGGTGCGCTGCAATGGCTTCTGGGAGTAGAAAACAAACAGCGCTGTCAAAACAAATGCTTTAATGCCCGCGGAGGCTGTCCTGCAACTGGTCCGCACCGGCTTAATGGGCTAATATGGATGAGAACTCCTATTTTTTTTTTTATTATTATTATTATTTATTTATTATTTTTCCTCTGCTTTTGTAAGCTGAACTTTACATCAAAGACCCGTGATTAATTACTGATAAAGGGGTTAATAAAACATTAATGCTTTTTGTAATTAACTACATCTCTGAGATACAGTGCACCACCCCTCTACCTCCCCTTTTCTCCTCACTCACCCCCAGCTATGTCTTGTCATCATCTTTTTATGTCACATTCTGCTGCATCGTGCCGTACCGCTTTTTTTTTTCTTCTTCTTCTTCTCTCTTCTCCTTCTGAGGTTGAAGCGAAATCATTAAAATAGAGTATAGGATGGGCCAGAAGGGAACAAACACAGGCCCCCGGATTTGTTTATCCTGCTCCAGAGGAGGGTGAGGTGGCGGGTTTTTTAATTAAAGGCTTTTGAATATTAATTCGGAAGGGTGATGGAGGCTCCAGCAAGGTCAAGATAAAAAACAAGAGCTTCATCACGCTGACTTCCACAAGAACCGAGCCTCCAGAAAACAAAACACTCTCATTAATTGTCTCGCACGGGCCAGTGGGGATGTGGGGATGTGGGAGGGGGCGGCGGTTCAAAAAAAAGTAACGTTGCATCAGCTGCACGGGGATCCTTGCGGTTTTCTTCTACCTGGGTCAGGAAAGCAGAAGCAAATTTAGGGTTTGGTCCAAAATGACTTGAAAGCTGAGGGTTTTTGTTGTTGCTGCTGCTGCTGAGAGAATGACATCCGCTCTGAGTGCTGCAAAACAAATATTCAGACAAGTTTTAGTCTGCTAACTACGACTGGAGCGTTTAGTCTTTAGGCTCACAGTACGTTACTGAACACAGGATTTTTGAGTGTGTTTGAGTAATCATGATGTCATCAGGATCGGGACGGCTTGGCTTTGAGACTTCATTCATGAAAATGAAATAAAAAAACAAAACAAACCTTTGCATAAAGACACCACAAGGCCTGGTGTTGCCTCGCTCTCAGTTACCTCCGCCGTCTGTCTGTCTGTCTGTCTGCCTGCCTTTCTGTCTGTCTGTCTGTCTGTCTGTCTGTCTGCCTGCCTTTCTGTCTGTCTGTCTGTCTGTCTGCCTGCCTTTCTGTCTGTCTGTCTGTCAGCAAGATTACTTAAAAACTAATGAAGAGATTTTGATGATTTTGTGTTCAGTCTTTTTATGGCCCTGTCGGAGGTTTGTGCTCTTCAAATGCTTCCAGTTTTTATTTTCATCATTCCCACTAAATAGCGTGACCAGACCAGTCCACGCTTTTCCCAGGGACAGTCCCGCCGCTTTTCCGGGGGCAGTCCCCGTTTCGGATGACCTGTCCGATGCTAAAGCTGTCCCCGGAAACGTCCCCGATTTTAGCGTTTTCTGAATGTGAAACAAATGCGTGTAGACAGTTACTGCGGTAGAAAGCACTGGGAGTGTGTTGCGCTCAACAACAGCTATCATGGCAGCTGGTCGCGCTGGTGTTAACATTATAGCCAGAGAAGGAGAAGAAGAAGAAGAAGAAGAAGAAGAAGAAGAAGAGCCACCTTTAAAAACAGAAGAATTAGGAGAGTGGAGCTCGAACTTGGCCTGTGATACAGTCTGTGTGAGTCGATTTATTTTGTTTGGACTGGGCTGATCCTTGCCGTGATAAAGGTTTGGTTTGAGGTAGGAAACGTTACAAGTGTCATCAGCAAACAATAGGACTGGGATGTGTTTTTGTTTCACTAAAGATGAGGACCCAAACCAAGCTTTTATTAACAAACAGAACAACAAAAGGCAAGATGACAGCACAGGGAGTAGCCGCGGCGTGAGTTCGTAACTCTCAGGAAATGCTAACAACAGTGTGGAGAGACACTTTCCTGCTTTTACACTTTTTAAATATGAAAAAATATGTAAAAATAAATGAAACCGTAACTGTCCCAGTTTCTTCATTTCATCTTGATATCGTTTAATTCTTTTTTTTATCACCGAGCTGGAAATGTCCCCAGATTTAATTTCAGAAATCTGGTCACTTTACCCCTAAATCTTTCTGTTGCTACTTATCCTTAATGAAGTGAGGAGGAGAAGGTCCCAGACCAGTGTTAGCCAGAAACTAAAAATCCTGGTTGTGCACCAACTGGTCAGGGTATGCTGCCTTAGAAAGAAACTGAAATAGTGAAATATGGGGCCAGTTTGAGGCAGCTTGTCTGCTGAGAGGCATAAGAAAATTCATTGAATTTTTTACCAAGTAGGCATGGACTGGTATGAGATTCTTATAGTTTGATAACCTGAGCAAATACACCACAGTTTCACAGTATTAAAATGAAAAATTCAAACAACAATAAAGTTTTTACCTTACTAAAATACAGAAATTGAACAAACTTGTGTTACTACAAAGCAACTTTAACAAAGCCGAGCTTTCTTCACATAGTCTGGTCTGGCTTGACAAAGTCTAAAGGCTCCTTCATTCTCCATAAGAAGTCACAAAGCGGGTTTATTCCCACCAGCTTCTCAACTCTCCTGTCCTTGTACAGATTTCTGCTTCTCTTATTAAACCGACAGAGACAGTGCACGCCGTTTGGCATTTGCAAATATGACGGTGCACAATAATGAGGAAACGAAGGGAAACATGGCCCTACGCTGCCCGGCCGAGGTGTACTTCCTCCTGACCACCACAGCCATGAAGAGCCTCCTGTGTCTCTGCGGTCTTTTTAAGTTCATAGGTTTGTAAGTTTTGCTGGATCAGTTCTAACAGATCTAACAGCCTCCAGCTGCTTCTCAGCAGAGCAGTAGAAGCTGAATGACTCCATTAAAGCTCACCGGCTTTCCCTCGTAAACACGCCCACAACAGCTTCTGACCAATCACACAACACTTGGCGCAAACCCTTGGGAGAAACGGTTCGTCCAGGGCCTTGTGTCGAGAAGCTGCGGACGAAGCTGCTATGAGAACAAAATGACGCAATTTTAGTCAGGCGACCACGTGACTGAGAGCCGATTTCATGACTTCTCATGAAGAATAAAGCAGCCATAAAACTTTACTAAGAAACTACATTTACTGCAACAGTGGTTCTGTTTCTGTCCTAACTAAAATTTTAAAATGAGGGAACTGTATGTTTGTTCTCGTTTCTAGAAGACGTTTTACTTCTCATCTGAACGGCTTCTTTAACTGGAAAATGCATCATAGTGAGAGAGTTGAAGAAGCCCTTCAGAGGAGACGCAAAATGTCTTCAAGAAACAAGAAATTCAGTGGAGCTGCCTTCTTTTAAGCTTTTTGGACTGAAAGTCGCTGGTAGAAGAAGGCAATGGGCTAGATTTTTATTAATTTTACAGAGATTTTATTCCACAAGATCACTTATTGTTACTTTATTAATGACTATTGGGGAGGAAAAGACAGTTCAGGATCTTCATTAACTGATTTACCTATTGTTTTTATTATTTTATTTTCTTAGTTGTCAGAATTGATTTCATTTAACGCTTATTATTTGGCCTTTTAATGCCTTCTTTTCTTAGTAGCCAGCACCATCTCAAATCTAACAAAATAACTGCATTTAAGAACAATTAATAACTAGATCAGTGCAGGTATTTGTTTATTTTTTATTTTTTTAATTTCATCCAAAACTTTAAAATGAAGAAAATGTCCCAAAATAGAAACACTCTGAAAAACGTCACTACAACACTGAGTATTACACTGTAGAAAGTCAAACCCACACACACACACACGTCAACACAAATAGAGAGGTTCCACCCGCAGCTTCTCCATCTCCTGCACACCAACACACTTGCACCTTTTCGGAGCGGAGGAGACAGTGGGAATGTGTGGTTAATATTTAACAAACAGGAACAGAAATAGATGGGCCTGTGTGTTCAGAGCTGAATGGGTTTCAGCGGAGTGGCCTCGGTGGCACATGAAATATTCATCACACTCCAAACAGTAAATCACTGGAAATACAAAAAGTAAAGTTTACATCAAGATAGACTTGTAGAAAAAAACAAAAAGAAAAAAAAAAAAAAGCCTCCACTCTGCTGGATGCAAGGTAGATGTGACCCTGTGACCCTTTTATTAACACTTCATAAGAACACTTTAAACTGCTGCACTCAAATAATAATAAAAAAAAACGATAAAAAAGCAACATATTGATATTTAATCTGCGTCTGTTTTAATGCAGAAAAAACCAACCCTATTAGTTATTTTACAGCTATCACTCACCAGATATAAAGTCCATCTATTACTGGGCCGACTGCATGCAAGAGTCATTTGCCTTCGAAGGAAACAAGCATCCGGTGTGTGAGTTTGGGAGCGCCTGTTGTTTTTTTTGTTTTATTTTATTTTTTTTGCTTTTCTCTGCCTTTTTGGAGGCTGCACATGTGCTACCTTGGTGTATGATAAATCTGTTCTCTCTCATAATCTATGTGATTCAAAATGTGATATATGTGAGCGTGAACTTTGAATTATGACCCAAACAGTGGATCGTAAATCTCCCACCCCCAACCACACACACCAAACTCTGCCTCTGTATACACTCTTAGACTCTTTGGTTCGGTCCACTCATAAATCTCTCCAAACTGGAGCGAAGGTACACGCTCTTTATTCCTTTTCCGGCTCTCTCTCTCTCTTTCTCTCTCTCGCTCGCATACAAGTTGGGGGACTTCGGATTGGACAAAACAAGTCGAGAGCCCGGCTGATTTTTCTTTGGTGGGGGGGGGGGGATTCACACATGAAGGCAACACGAAACAATGGCAAACTTTTGGACGAGGCAGAGTTAATCTTGGGTTGATTGTTGCCCAAAAAAAAATAACACACGACATTAAGAAGATGACTAAAGATGACTAAGATGATTAAAGTTTCTGAAAAATAACTGTTGTCTTGGCCAAAAAAAAACCTCCCACGGTTTCCAGACTGACCGCTGGTTTTCAAACAGGAGTCCCCCCCACACCACCGAGGGTGTTTTACAAACGGTGTTTTCTCTCTCATTTGTGTCGCAGCCAAAGTGGATATTAGCAGAATCACAGCATCAGCAGTGAAAAACCCGAGTGGTGAGAGGACAAAAGAGTCGTCTGCTATTGTTACCCAGGCTCTCCATAATTTGCAAGTTAGCATGAGGTGTGATGCCACAAAATAACGCCCTCAAACATGGAAAAAGAACTACAAGAAAGAGGTAAATGTTGCCATGTCGGCATTCCTTCTGTCACCTGTGAAGGGGAACACCTGGAAAAGCGTTAAGGCGTCGCTGTGGTGTCCCGATTGTGCCGTAAATGTTTCGAGAAATACGTTTGCTTTCCTTCATACGGCGTTATCACGAGGAAAGCTTTAAGCGCATGTAGGATGAAGCTGTAAGTTTTCTTCATAAAAGCCTCGCAATTATTGTAATTGACAAGGACTTCCTCCTTCTTTTTCAGAAGGAGGCTCAAAAATGGTAAAAATCCCCACACTTTCCACCTCTCCAGTGTAACCTCAAACACATCCATGTCTGTCCTGTATCTGAAACTGTCAACATATGGTCAAAACTGACAAGAATTTCAGTTTCCTGTATCATGTCTTCCATGCTCATAAAAAAAAAAGTTATTTTAAAGGTTATGAAAATGCTGTCCCAGGGAGGCTCTTCTGAGGTTTGATGGGGTTTCGGATTCACTAAAGCTGCAGTTTTTCAGGTCAGCTTTGCGTTTGAGGCTCCTGCAGTTGGATATTTTGTCCTCCCTGACCATGAACAAACAGTTTTTCTCCCTTGTTTTCTACATATCATTTTCACCAATTTCCATAATGGAAATACGTTCTGCCTCACAGCAAGAAGTTTGCGTCTTTTCCCTGTGCACACGTGCGTTTCCTCCTATTAACCAAACTGAATGGTTCTTTGTCTCGTTTGTCTCCATGTGGCCCTGCAATGGACTTGCGACCTGTCCAGCGTGTCCTCCGCCTCTCCAACAGTGACTGCTGGAGATAGACACCGGCTCCCCGTGACCCGGAAAGGAGAAGCGGCAGGGTTGCCAGATAGGAAATGACAAAATATTGTACTGTCACTTTAAAGTTGTCGTATTGGTGGAGGGTGAGCTGAGGTGTCTGTTGTGGTTGACAAACACACACAGGGAGGGGGTGGTGCGCCTGGCGAGCTCACGGGCTGACTGGTCAGATCAGACTTTCTGATGATGTTCACGTGAATAAAACTAGAGGGAGAAATGCCAAAACTGTCGTGTATTCCAGCTTTTTAAAAACGATTTATGGACCCTAAAACTACTGTCATAAACACAAAAATGTTCGGACAACTGGCAACGTTGAAAGGCGAGTAAAAGAAAACGGACAGATGAATGGAGATTTCTGCTGCGTTAGCACCTCCCATCCACACCCAAAAGCAGGTTTGGTAAAAAAACTTTTTTTTTTTTTTTTTATAAATGCTTTCCAAAGTGGAGATTTAAAAAAAAAAAACTATGTTCAAGATGGATCCATGTGGACAGGAGAAACAGAGCTTTTCAAAAACTTTGATGTAGCAGCCAATTTTACTAGTGCCCACTTCCACTCTGTAGCCTACAACCACAGCAAATATTGAACCATTTCTACTGGGTTTGGTTTTTTTTCTTTGTGTTTGTTTGTCTAGCTAGATCTTGTAGCCATTAAACTTTCCTTGTTTGCTGAAATGAGAGGAAACTGTAAAGAGTGTCAAAGGAAAAACACAGTTTTAAAGAGAATCTTTAGCTGGGGAAAGATGGTTCTTTTTCCTGTATTTTGAAACGCTGTTAAAGTTGGAATTTCAACATTTTCGTTAAAATGTCATAATGGAGAAGTAATAAAACACACATATACATATTCTGCCAGTCAGGACTGTATCAGACAGCTGTGTTTCCAGAATTACAGCTCGTCATTCCTCAATGAATTACCCATGAAGTTTGGACACAAGTTATATTATTATAATATAAACACAGATTACATTAAATAAATACATATTAATACTTTAACTTACATCACAAAGTCTGCTAAGAACATTTCTAGTCCCTGGTATAAGATGACAAGAAAACCGCTTTGATAATTATTATTGTTATAGATTATATAATTATGGTCACAAATACAGAAAACCAGCAGTTTATTATTTAAATGCCCTCACGGTGAACACAGTTTTATTAATAATAATGAGGCATTTTATTTATAGGTGCTTTTCAGGAAGCAACAGAGTATAAAACCCAGTGATCAAATAGTAAAAGAAACCACAATAAAATATATATCAGTGAGGTCATTCCAGTCAAGTTTAGAGGCTGTGTTGATTATTCAGAAGAACAGGTTTCATTTAAACAAATGAAAGAGTTTTTAAAGTAAACCTAATAATCATTATATTTAGCTTTAACATGCCACAATACGGGGAAAAAAAGCAGCACATGTAGCCGGGGGAAGAACTCAGCTAAAAGGTCTTAAAGTAGTGAAGGAAAATACATCAGTAGTTGCATATTTTCCTCAAAGGCGAACTCTTTGGGGATTTAGGATAGTTTATTCCCAAAGCCTTTTAGTTTTTCACCAAACAGTAATATCTATCAGTCATCAGTAATATACTTTTGCAAATTCGTCCCCAGACGTGCAGGCCTGGTGATTTTTTGTTTTTTTTATATCCGACACAGCTTGCATTTAGTCAACTGATGCACCTGATATGGTTCATTATGATTGTCATTTCCACTTCTGCTCCTACTGGGGCCGCTGCAGTCATTTTGCTGCCGGTAACGGCGCTATATGGAGTAATTAGTGGGAGTGTGTCGCGGTGGGTTTTACGGGACGCAGCGGCGTCGCCTCCATTACGGCTGACATTCATCGCTCATCAGTCCACTCACAGATGATGATGATCAACATACGGCGCATCATCGCCGCTAATGAGATGCGCTTTGCTGATGAAAGCCATTCGTCGAAATTCAAGCGTAAAAAAATGGAGGCTGGGAGGAAGAAGACAGAGAGACAGGAGTGGAGAAATGATGGAAAAAAAAAAAAAAAAACATACACAGGAAGGAGCTTTCGGACAGCTCTCATCTTTCAGTCTAATGGCGTTAACTAAGATTCATTAAGCACCAGCCATCTTTGTCCTGCTCTCTGCTTCTCTTCTGTGACATGTGGTCAAATGTGTGTAGTTGGGGATGAATGTGCTGAGGCACTGTGTTTGTTTGTATGAGCGGCCAGCAGAATCAGTGCAAAAAAAAAAAAATCATCTGTTTCAAATGGAAGGTTCACTTTGTGCCATTATCCAGGGTAAAAACAAATTCACGAGTGACTTGCTCCTGGAATTGTGGTTGAGTGTGTGTGTGTGTGGGGGGGTGTGTGTGTGTGGGTGTTGTCTGTGCAGACGGGGTGCTCATCATCTCCTGGAAGGATTGATATGAACATTCTGTCACTCACGGGCAGCACAGATGGCTAATTTCCGGAAAAGAGCAGATTTGAGCCAGGTTTTAAAGAGAGAGAAAAAAAAGATAGAAATGGCACTTTTTCAAAGTGTGTGTGCACGTGTGTGTGTGTGTGGTTGCGTGTGTGTTTGAAAGAGGCAGCCTGTGTGTGTGAGTGCCTATAATGTAGCGGGGGTTCAGTCAGGCTTGACCACTGACAGATAAAAGCTTTGTGTTGTTGAGCTGCCAGGCCAACATGGCTGCCTGTCAGAGTTTGAGTGAGCAGTGTGTGTGTGTGGGTGTGTGTGTGTGTGTGTGTGGAACCTCCAACGTGATCTGGGAACCCACAGCTGTGAAGCTCTTCCAAAGTGCTAACATTTAGACAAACAAACCCTGGTCCGCATTCATCGAAGGAAAAAAAGAGAGAAAGGATCCCAGATAGCATCGCTTCAATACCAATTTAACACTCTTTACTGTTGCCACCAAACATTGGCAACGGCTTTGCAGAATATAGTAATGTTTACTGTAAATAACCAATTTAATGGCCACTGGCAAGCTTCGGGCTACAGGCCGGAGGCTCGGAGAGAGAAACGGAGATGCAAATGTGAGTCATCTGCTTGACTCCCCATTAGGCCAAATGTAGCAGAGCAACGCAAGTGTGATGCTGTGAAATGTAGGAATGAAATAAAACACTCCAAAGCTCATTCACATTAGAAGAACTTCTTCTGTCGTCATATGCCGAGTGTTTGAGCTGGACTGTGGCTGATCTGTTGCTGCCATGACCTCTAGAGAGACAAGCTGAGAGGGGATCATGCCAAAAATGTGTGATTTTGTGTGTCTGTTTTTCTTTTTTTGATACCTTCTGAGACCCTTTCTGCTATAAAAACCTGCATTGTTAGAAGCAGTAGTTCTTATGGGGACCAAAGCTTGGCCATGACATGGTGGATCATTAGGGTTAGGGTTAGGCATGTACTGGTAATGGTTCGTTTTTTGACCAAAGTAGTTTTACGTCCCTGTGCATTTAGTCATCTACTCATGTTTAGACGTATAGACCTCTGTGTGTGTTTAACAGTCTAAAATATGTGTGCACATTCACCCAAACGCTGCTTTATTCCCATCTCAAATAGATGGACATGTCTGCGTGTGTTTTAGCAGACATGCCTTGCCTGCGTTTCCGTGTTAAGCGGATGAGGGGCCCACTGAGCAACGCTAAAACATCCACCTTCTCGTCCTTGCCCTTGTCAACACGGCGCCGTCCGTTATCCCTCACCTGGCACACAAAGACACTTCTTACAGGGAGGGATCATCAGTCGCCTTTGCAACTCTGCAGATTCAGTCCATAAATCCTAATTATACCCCTCCCAAGCACCACCCCCTCCCCTCTCCCACTCCACAAATAAATGGTCAGAAAGTGTAAAACATCTGCTGCATGGATCATCTCAGTGCCCGCGAAGGTAAATCATCCTCGTCTGTTTCTATTATAAAGCAAGGAGAGTCGGGGGACTTCAACTCCACCGAATGCGAAGCATCACTTCACTGACTTGTTCCACCACGTCACTTCGCTTGCCTGCTTTTAAAAGCAGGAACGGATGTCTGTTACCAGAGTGAGTGTTGCTGACCCTTTTAGGTTAAGCTCAATAAATAAGGCAAAGAGCGAAATATGTTAAACACGATAGTGTAAAAATCCTTTTCTGTCTATTAAACCAAAAAAATCTTTCCATGTATATGAAAACAGCTACAGAATTTCTACATATGTTTCATTGTATTTTGATTTTAAATGCCTAATTAAACTGGTGGTATTGAATGTAGCTCCGTCACAGGAAATACCTGAATTGCGAACATTGCAGGAAGCTACAGAACTGCTCTCATTTTCTGTTTGAAAATACTTCCGTACCACAGACATGCTGCACGTTACATCACAGCGTTTATGGCAACCGTAATATGGCATGGCTTACATAAATCCTTTGACATTAGGTCAACAACTGGGTTTGGGAGCGGAGTGTGGTCAGCTAATTCGATTTTTGGATCAATAAAAAAAATGCCTTTATTTTGATCTGATACTTAAGATCGGCTTGGAACATCCTGATTATTATTAAATCTTTAAATCAACTGTGGACTGTCGAGTAACATGGTTTCTCTGATGCAAAAGTAATGCAGTGTAGCCACTATATAGTGTTGTAGATTAGAACGGTTATAAAAACATTTAAGTTTGAGCTGCTTTAGACAGAGGAAATTTGCTCTGGAACGGGCCCTCAAGTGTAATGTTGGTGTTGAACCGTTGTTGCTCATAACTATTCAAAGTTGTGACAGACTGTAAGACTGATACACTGAGGATGTAAATCAGTGAGTAAAGACTACTTAACATAGTGGTTCAGCAAAAAGCTGTATAATGTTAGTGTAATACAACATTTTTGATTGGTTACAGCAAAATGAATACAACAGTTAGTGAAAATGGCTACTGTTGTTGGAGTCAAGTAGTCAAATTGCAGCTGTTAGCTTGACTTCACTAGATGTTAGCTACTACTTTTTATTTAAGTCTGTTAGCATTTATCTATTAGCTGTTATTTGATTTTACTAGCTAATAGCTACTAGTTGTTAGCTTGGGTCTGCTAGCTGTTAGGTAACAGTTGTTAGCTTGACTCCACTGTCTATAAGGCTAGCAGCCTTTAGCTCGACTCTACTAGCTGTTAGTTACTAACTGTGACCTTGGCTCTACTAGCTGGAGACTACATGTGAAAGCACCAATCGTGCTCCAGTTCCTGTCCTCAGCGTGCTGTAAGCCCCGCCCACTTCCCCAAGCCCTGACAGCTGTCAGTCTCACAGCAGAGAGGGAGACCCGCTCCACTCCGTGTCCACACTGTAAATGAATCACGCCCTGGATTACAAAGCAGGATGTAAATATAATTTTTAATGTATTGTTTTTTTCTCTGACTCTGTCGCGCTAAAATAAATCCCTGCGATCCCAACCCCGGATAAAAGTGGAGGGTTGAATGTAGAGCTTGCAGTTCCACAACACAGATGTTTTTTGCTTAAATTTGATATTCTAACAACATTGATTTAGGTAGTGTGGGTTCAGGCAAAGCATTAAAGTTATGAAATTATTTCATAAAGTTCATTCGTCATTCTAAACATATTTTGAGTGTTTTTTACTCAATTTTTGTCCTGCCACCGTTGATATTCCTCTCTCCTACAGCCTGACCAACATGACCAAATATGCAAATTATGCGATGATGTCATCTAGCGGCTCCAAATCTCACTCCAAGCTCAGATCTAAACTTGAGAGCCCTGAGCTTGACCCTACTAGCTATTAGCCTGACTAGCTGTTGGCTCCTAGACTTTAGCATACCTCTATTAGCTGTCAGCAAGTAGCCTTAACTTGATTCTGCTGGCTGTTAGATACTAGTCGTTCTAGATAATTCTAATTCGCCAAGCTAAGATTGTACTCATAGTCTGAACTATCCAATAAGAAGAAGGTGTGTAATGAGAGTGAAATAAAGTTGTCTGTGCCTCTAAACCTTATATTGAAATTTTAAGTCCTTTAACCTTCAGGTATGCAAGTACCAGTAGCTGCCTTCTGAGCATTGATCTGTTTTATAGCACCTTAGTGCCACAAAGTTTCAGTCAGCATTATAAAACCAGTGAGTTTTTATGTTTTGTCTCTATGCATGTAAAAAACAGAACAGGAAACTACAAATCTTGCTATACAGTCTTATTGGTTGTCAAAGCATAGTTTGAATAAGCACAATAGCAGGCAACTTGACACTCCTTGTGAATATGTTTTTGCATTTTGTTACATCACCAGTAATCATGAACAAATTAATTTCAGTTATGATTGATACAGGGACATACTAACACAGCCAGAAGACCGAGGCTGCTGAAAACAGGTGTTTTTTGTGCCATTTTTGGTGCAAGACCAGCACAAAATCTACCAATCCTAATTTGCGTCCCTGAAAGTGCGTGTTTTTACTTTAGACCATTCAGTTTTTAGAAACCACCTGTTTGTAAAAGAAACGGCTCAAGATGACTTTTCAGCACAGAAACATCATGACTGTTTTGGGTTTTTTTGCCTCTGAGAACCAAGTTTAGAGATACCAATATTAGCGTTTGGGCGGAATGAAAAAAATAACGGGAAATATTTGCCAACGCGTCTATAAAAAAAAAAGGCATTAAACAGAAACAAAAGCAGCGATGAAAAATAACAAAGACCTCTTGCATTAGCGGTCCTGCTGGCACAAGAAAGTAAGCAGCACTATACTGCTCACCTCACTGACATACACTTAATGTGAGACCTTTAACTTCTAACACTGCAGTAATTTATTTCCGTTTAGCATGATCCAAGAGCGCTCACCCGGCCCTGTTGGTATTGACAGTGCATAGTTGTTTACTTGTGTAATAAAAAACCAGATGGCCTTAACATATTTCATATAGAGGGGGGAGGTTAGCGGGGTGGGTTCATCCTGGTTATGTTTTGTGTGTTTCTTGTGCGGGCGTGCAGCATTTTGTTCGCCCTCGTCCTTTTCTGCCCGTCTCCTCTCCTTCTCGGCGCTCCTCGGCCTGCAGCCAGCCTCGCCACAGACAGGAGGTCAGGCCACGCCACTCCGCTCTGCCTGCTGTGAGCGCCGGGTCACCGAGCCAGATAACACCACCAACTGTTCAATATTTGAGCAAATCAAGCGCTCTTGTTTATTTGAAATTTTCACTGTTTGCTCGCGTTCACTCCACCTCCCTCCCTCCCTCCCCCCACCTCGGCAGATCTTGCACTTTTATGCAAAACAGCGGCGCGGTTCAAGGTTGGAGAGTAACAAACTGAGGCGTTTGCGAAGTCTCTGCGCATGTGAGCTGCGAGGAACGTATAGCGTGAGCCCGCTACTTTCCTACGTTTTAGCAGCCGTTCGGTTTTTTTTGCGAGAGAAGGAAACAAAAGTTATGTCGTTTTAAATCCAATAAGTTATTCCTACACTAAGTTTCAAACTTCCTCTCCTCGTGTTCATTAACATAGAAAATGTATCTCCAGCCATATGCAAGGGGATCCGTTCAACGTAGCTTCAGAAAACGCGCCTAACTTTTATGTGCCCCTGGATTTTATTCAGCAAAGTGAGGATACTTTTGCCTGAGTGTCACACGTTGGCGCTTTCTTTGTTGTTGTTGCTCATCATGAATATTCAGAGCTCTGATAGGTTCCAAGACTGATGCACCAGGCGCTCTGCTCTACAATCAGAGGTAAAGATTAAAGATGTCTAATGTGAATTTTAATGTTTCCTTTTTCCTATTTTTTTTTTTTCCTGTTGGTTACAGTAACGGTCGGTGAAAAACAGGGTCACTGTTGTGGGAGTGTTTCATATGGAAGTGATCCTAAAGGCACCAAAAGGGTATACAGCCACCCCTAAAAAAAGTAAAAAATAATAATGCTTATGAGACTGCAAAGCAAACAAAATTTTCTCGAAGTGAAATTTGAATTGCTTTGCTACAAACAAACACTGGTTTTTGTTTTTCAAGCACTACAGATGTCCTTTTCCGCATAACACAGATGTCTTGCATATGCAAACGTAGCCCACGAAACCGCACATTAAAACACTGATATAAGTACTGGTATGACAGCAAACGGCGAAACCTGATAATTATGTTGTGTGCAATGTTATCCCCATTTTAATCTCAGTCATTGACAGCAAGTCAAACAAATTTCCTAACACGTGCACCACCCGAACAGCCGTGAAATACACTAAAAGCCCACAGAGGCTTGTGGTTCTGAAGGAAATCGATGTAATATGATAAACCTGCAATGGAGTTTTTTGGTTTTTACGCAACGTGCAGAAAAGAACTGAAGATTAACAACCTCTTGTATATACAGAGAAACAGGCTCAATTCGCAGTCCAGGTCAACTCTGCTGGGGATTATCACATAAACATACATACTTTACCTTTTCAGTTTTTAATCTAAAAGACGTAGAAATCCCAATATTAAACCAATAGGAGGGGGGTTATTATTCAGGTTTTAAACACTTGTACAAGGCACAGACTAGAGCTATGCAACTTCTTGTCTTGGAACTATAGAGTTTTGATTAAACAATAGACTAAGGAAAAATAAGGAAAATGCCATTCCACTACATGGTATTAAAAGCCTGTCTAAAAAGATAAGCTTAGACTTAAAAATTCTCTGGTCAGTGGTTAAATGAAAACTGGGTCCACTGAAGGACATTTTCCAAATTTGCCACAATTTATCCAAGTTCTAATTGTTCCTGTAAGTATAGCAGGGTGCGGGGGACCTCCGAGGGCTGGACTTCTTACCAAATAGTAGGGTGTTAGAGTGTCTGTCTGTCTCTCTGTCTGTCTGTCTATCTATCTACCTATCTATCTATTTATATATATATATATATTGTATTTTGGTTCCAATGTTCAGTAACTTGCAAAAGAAGGAGAAATAGCAAATTTGCTTTAAAGAAATTGTGGTATGATATTTTTGCCATATATACATATACACACACACACACAGGTGATGGTTAACCAACCAGACATTGTGGTGATAGATAAGTTACAGAAGAAAGCAGTAGTGATAGATGTAGCAGTCCTGACTGACTGTAACATCAGGAAGAAGGAGCACGAAAAGCTGGAGAAATACCAAGAGCTGAAAGAAGACAGAGAAGTTGCAGAGAGTCAAGGCCTCAGTGGTACCAGTGGTCATCGGAGCACTCGGTGCAGTAAACCCCAAACTGGAAGAGTGGCTCCAACAGATCCCAGGAACAACCTCAGAGATCTCTGTCCAGACGTGTTCTGCGCCAGAAGAGCGCAGAACAGCTAAGATACTGAGCAGAACCCTCAAGCTCCCAGGCCTCTGGTAGAGGACCTGAGCTTGAAGTGGAACCACCCATGTGGAACAAATAGAGCTGTTTGCATTTTTTCATCTAAATTACAATTTTTTTTCAGCCTAGTGTGTTGTTACAAAGCTAAGATTGTTATAAATAATATTTACCACATTCATAATAGTCTGCTTGTCCGTTTTTGATTGTCAGTGTTAAAGGTTCTCACTGCAAAGTAATGAAGACAAGAAAAGAGAAAAAATTAATGTAAGAAACAAAAGTCGCAACATATTTTTATCTTTTATCAATGATTAATGTGTCCTTAAATGGAATATTTCTAAGCAGGTTCTGATCACGTGCAATTTGTTTAGCTAAAAACAGGTCAAATGTTAAACTTACCCGCCATATTTGTTCCCCTACATAAACTAAGGCCAACCTAATGTAGGTCAATCATGTGACCTTAGCAGCAGAGTGCTTTGTTTACAATAAGCGTGGACCCGCATTTCAAAATTGCATTCAATATTGTATTTGAAAAACTACTCGAGTAAATTCTTTAAAACTGCTCCATTTAATATAGTTCAGGATAACCATTTTTTTATATTTAATTTCATTCTTTGCAGTGAGGACCTGTAAACACAGTGCTAAATTGCCAAGTCAGACCAAAAGCAAAGCTGAGCCCTAGCATATTACTGGATGTGATCAGCCGGTATGTTTTAGGTTTATGAGCTGGCTTTGTCAGACGGTATCACTTCGTTGTCTTCTTTATATGGCAGCTTCTCTCTCTGCGAGTTCTCCTTTTGCCTGTCTTCCCAGCTCGCTCTTTCCATAATGTCCTCTCTAGACACCAGTACACTTGAAGGGTTTAAGGTAATTGCACTCAGGGCTTCATCTTAACGCTGCTCTCTCACATGTGGAATCATTATCCAGGCTAACAATTACAGCCTGCTCTAGTAATTGATCAGAAAACTGTCTCGGGGAGGTTAAAAGGTATTAAATATCACCACTTTCTTAATTTACTGCGCCTGTCAAATAAAAAAGAAAGAGAAAAGAGGAGGGAAAACGCAAGTCTTCAGCCTTTTTCCCCTCTCACAGCTTAAATAATGACCCCCAATTAAAGTTCTCCTCTGTTACTGTGCACGGCTGTAATGCAGGGCTGTGGACCCTGTGGCTAATTTTGTGTACACAGGGTCATGAAGATTTTTTAATTTATCGTCTTGGCTTTCATTGTAGACGTGTGAAGCCTCCGCGTGTGCGCACACGTGTTTTTGTGTGTGTTTTGCCTCTTCTTTTCCAGCCTAACTTTCGCCAAATCACCAATTCTAATGAGTTGCCACAGGCAATTATTGCCCACTTTGGAGCTGACCCGACAAGATGGGAGGGTCAGAGTGTGCTGCATTGTGCCTTTGTGTGCGTCGAATAAAAAAGAAAAAAAGGGGAGGGGATACGATCAAAACGTGCAAAAACAAACACAAGACGTTCATTGTGGACTGGGTAAGCCATTATGTGCACAAATCTACTCTTGCACGCTCTAACAACAGCCCACTTCAGATAGTGAAATAAGAATATGTATGGATTATTGCTAATCACTGCCCACCACCAGAAGGTGGATGATAATATGTTGTGTTAGCAAAATAGCTCATGAACCACTACAATCAGAAGGTAATCAATGGATGTGCAGCTACAGTTGATTCATTTTTGGTATCAACCTAATTCAAGATGGCCATCACATCTAATCAACCTTAACAAACATAAAAATGCCGATAACTTTTACAGATATTGAGCTAAAATTTAGTGTGGTAGTAGCCGAAAGAAATCTTCAACAATTGTCCCAAGAGCTAACACATACAAGTGATTAATTCTTGATACCAACCCGGTTCAAGATGGCTCCCACAGCCAGCTGACCTTAGAAAACAAACGTGGCTCTAGCTCGGTCACATTTACAGCTACCGGGCTAATATTTGTTGTGGTAGTAGCTGAGAGTCATCCCCAACACGCACCCTAAGCACTCCACATTGCACAGCATCGTTGCTTGGATCTTCATAATAAACTGTTGGAGTCAGCCCTGTCTGTCTGTTAGCGAAACATCTCATGAACCACTGCGCAGATTTTAATGAAACTTATCAGAAAGTGATAATTGGATGGAGATCCACAGCTGATTGCAATAACAAGATGGCCGCCGACATCGCACGTAACATTAAAACTGCTATAACTCTCTCATTTTTTAAATGTAGGATGAGCTCAGTTTAAAACTCTGGCATGCAAGGCTGCGGGCCTTTGTTGCGTTGCTAAAGATTAGCGATTGCGCGAAAACCTTTGAAGCCAAAACCAAACCCGCCAGACCTTTCTGTGGCTGCTAATGCCTCTTTTTAACCTCTATTAAACAAGCAGCCCCCTGAACCTATTGCAGAACATTTCTCTGTCTCTCTCCCGGTAAGGACAGCTGACAATGATGGGCAAGACAGGGCGAGGTGGAGGAGGTGACGGGCGGAGAAGACGAGGGAGGAACAGAGGGATAGAGGGTAACAGCGGGGGACAGCGGGGCCAGCGGCTCGATGCCTCTCAAATCAGGTCCATTTTTTCATTAGCTCATATCCTTGCCAGGCTTTACAGCTGGCTGATCAGCAATCAGGGGCCGTTTGTTTCAATCAGCCCGCGACTCCACGGTTACAGACAGGACCAGATTACCCCGAGAGGGAACAAGGGGAGGGATGAAGATGGGTGGAGGGGAGGAAGGGGTGGTGGTGGTGGTGGTGGTGGGCACGTGCAGGAAGGGATGCAGTGAGTGTGATGAAAGGGGTGAAGCAGGGGACATGCAGATACAAAACAGAGAGCGAGGCGGTTGGAAATGCGCGGTTCGGAAACAATGGAGCAAACTGTAGTGGAAATGAGAAAATGCTCCCTGTCAGCGCAGAAACAATGGAGCGAGGCTAATTTTATTTCAGCTGTGCCACTCGCGTGCCGGGAAAGTTAAAGGGGGGGGGGAACAGAGGGAGGTGAATGATTGGTACCCTGCACGAAGGTGTCTGTCCTAACAAGTTCTTTCCGTAACGTCTTTGCGGTGTTTTTCCCGAAGAATCAAGCGAAGAGGATCTGTCACGAAGCAAGACAGAGAGGAGAATTCCTCTCGTTTAAAAATAAATAAACGAATCAATAAACGAAAAGTAGCAATCTGCATTTTTTTAATTTGATGTTTTTATACTTTGTTTCGAGAAATTGCGGCGTGTTTACAGAAAGGATCCATTGACAGGTGAAAAAAAAGAAATGAACTCATTCTTGCCTTTCCAATCATCTTTTCTCATCTCACAACAAACGCTGCGAGTTTTCAGGGGGGAAAATATGAGGTGAAAAGCTTTGCAGGGAGCGACTAGATTTTTGATTTTTGATTTTTTTTTCTTTCCTCTTCTTCAGCGGAGGGAAAGTGAGAGGAAATAAAGAGGAATGAGAATAATACCCCTCTCATCCCTCTTTCTGTTACCCGGGCCTGGTCTCTCAGCCTCGCGGTGTTGAAGAGGAAAGAGTGGGAAAAGATGAGAATTAGAATGAGGGATGAGTCGAGGGAGGGAGGCAGCACCGTGCCCAGGGAGGCCTTGTGCCTACTGAGCGTGCCCGATGAGTGGCGGAGACTGAGGCGTGTTGGATCCATAAGCAAAGTATTTATCCTGCCAGAGACCCTGAGAGATTAGCCTCTGCAATGGTGATTTATATCGACACGGCCATCCTTTACCTCCCTCCACGTTTCCTCCCTCCCTCCCCCTCCCTTCAGTCCCTGTGGATGGTGTCTGTCAGTGGGGCCCTGATGCCCAGTTAGCCTCCAGCTATGATATTTGATCATAGTAACTACTGGCTCTGTCACCTCCATTTCTCTTGTGTTCGGATACATTTCACGCAGAAGGCTGCTGAGACTTGGATGTATGGAGCAGAGAGCGGGAATCACACGGAGATGGATTAAAACACGTCTGACGAATACAGCGTCCGGCAGTTTGTTTGCGACTTCATTTCGCTTCTGGACAAGCTGTTTGTCTCGCCTTGTAAATAGGACAGTACGGTACCGATCACAGCAGTCAAATTTATTGCGCTCAAACAGTAAGTATACTTCAAACTTAGAAGGGTGACAGTTTTGTCACAGGGTTTTGAAGAAAAATCCCTATGATGATTTTATTTATCCCTTTATTGGCACCAAAAGTAAGAGAGTCTAATGTCACTTTAGGTCGTGTCTGGTCCTCCCACTGATAACTGGTGGAGATCCTACGAATCCAAATGATTTCCACCCTGTTTCCCTGCCTGTCCTTGCTGAGGTATTTGAATCTGATGAATGATAAACCGAAAACATTCGTATCACTTTCCAGGGTGAGTCCGCATCCTCAACACAAAATCAGGCTTGTTCCTGGTGGAGGTTGGACTCTGCAAGGGTTGCTCCCTGTCTCCAATCCCGTTTGTGGCGTCCATGGAAAGGGTCTCAAAGTGGAGCTATGGAGAGCAGGGGGTCTGGTCGGGGAACTCGTCTCTTTTTCTTCCAGATGATGTGATTCTGTTAGGTTCTTCAATCCAAGTCTCTGCCTCAAGCGGAGGATGGCCAGTTGTCTTTGAGTCTTGTTCACAAGGGACGGCAGGATGGAGTGGGAGACGGACAAATCTTTTAGTAACACAGGTGTTGCTTTGATCTCCTGTGGTGAAAAAGGAGCTGAGCTGAAAGGTGAAGCTCTCAACCTACAGGTGGGTCTACACGTTCCAACCCTCACTTATACTCATGTGACGTATGGATCGTGACTGAAATGAGCTCCCATCGTAGGGTGGCCGGGCTAAGCCTTAGAGATAAGGTGAGGAGCTCTATCATCTGGAGAAGCTTGGAGTAGTCCCTGCTCCTCCACATTGAAAAGAGTCAGTTGAGGTGGTTCATGCATCTGAATACGATCTCTCCTGGTCGCCTCCATCTTGAGGCTTTTTGGGCACATCCAAGTGGGAGAAAACCCAGAAATCACTGGAGGGATTATGTTTCCTCTCTGGGAACGCTTTAGGACCCTACAGGAGGAGCTGGAGAGGAATGTCTGGCTTTCCATCATGGACCTGTAGCCTCTGTGACCTGACCTCAGATGAGCAGAAAAGGACAAACAGATGGATGGATGGATGGATGGATGGATGGATGGATGGATGGATGGATGGATGGATGGATGGATGGATGGATG
>JAOXNZ010000054.1:21892198-21915461 GCA_028566095.1 Kryptolebias brasiliensis | reverse complement strand
TCCATCCATCCATCCATCCCTCCATCCATCCATCCATCCATCATCCATCACCTCATTCCTGTTTTCTCGTTTTTTTCTTTCTTTCTTTCTTTCTTTCTCCTTCCTCTTCATGGTCTTGGACAGAGGAAGGTCAGTTGACACGGCAAGGTCAACAAATAAACAAACAAACAAACAGAAGGAATTTTTAAAAAAAGAGGAAAAAAAACAGGCCAGATGAAATGTGGCGGTGCGTTTCCAGCTCTGTGTGGCTGATGGCTTGTAGCAGCCATTACTCTCTGTTGTGTCCTCTGCCCCCCATCGGTTGCAACAACACCGCCTGGCACGGCTGCCAGCATCGCATCATCTCAGACTTCTGCTTAACTGCACGGACAATGAGGGCCATTTCACACCGGGATCAGCTCACCGTTTCTTACTCTTCAGGCGGCTGCGTCTGCTCAAGGTGGGAAAGGTCATTTACAATAGATTTAATAACAAATAAGTTGTCCAACGCCAGCATGAGATCACATTAGGTTTTCTAATATTTAATGTATCTGTGGAGGTGAAAACAAAGGAATAAACAAAGCAAAAACAGAGGAAATCATTACACTCTTGCCTGCCTGGTTCCAGACCTTGGACTCACTGCCAAAAAATAGAATTTCATAAAATGGCATTTCAGTTTGATGATCTAATGTCTTGCCAAACGAAGGTCTGCCCACAGTTAAAACGTTGATTGAAATAGACTTAGTGGTTAGGTTGGAAATACTTCAGAAGCTGTGGCCACTGGAGAAAACACAAGTAAGCAAGAAATCTTCAGTTACTGTACCTTCATTATCACCCGCTGCCAGGAAAGGTTTGCAATCATGTGATTGTCTCTGTTAGCAAAATATCTCATGAACTACCAAACAAATTCTAATGAAACTCTCAGGAAGTAACCCCTGAATGTGCATCTACAACTTACTGACTTTTGGACTTTTGGATTAAAGGTGGCCGCCATCACTAACCGACCTTATTGCACACAAAAATGGCTCTAACTCGGTCAGTTTTACAGATATTGGGCTCAAGTTTGGTGTGGTAGTAGTTGAGAGTCATTCACAACACATAATGTGAGTGCTAACAAATCTTGCAGGATCTTTGTTTAAAACTTTGGCCTGCATGGTGGCAGGTGATACGCATTCCTTCGAAGAATACTACTGTCATTCATCCACTGTCTGTTTAGCAGCTCAGCTAAATTTGCACACTCTTCTTTGTTTTCTCCGTACTTCTGTTGCTCTCAAAAGACAAAGGAATGGTTCCAACTCAAGGTATTTATTTGTATCTGCTGCTTCACTTGTAAGCTGCTTCTTGTTCGGAGCTTTTAAAGTGGATTATTAGGTTATTAATTATTCTCTTATTTGTTGTAGATAGGCACTTAAACAACTTAAGTTTGGAAAAATAGTTTAATTCTGACCGGGTTGACGAGCTAAGGGCTAGAGGTGGATTGTTGCCGTCTTAAAACAGTTCATGCAGACACTGTTTTATAAACTTTAACATTGCTGTCAATTTCAAAAATTCATGGTTATTTCAGCAGAAACGTTGTCAGTAGTGCCCCAGGCTGCACCAGAAGCTGCCGCTGCTATTTCTGTTTGCATATAACCATAGAATTTTATGTAAATAACTGTGCATTGCAAAGTTAATGGAAATGAATGGTTTATAAAGTAGTGTTAGCGTGAACTGCAGTCAGATTTCTTTGGTTTCAGCTGTTTTAAGACATCAATCTGCTTTGATCTTGCTCTTGCTTGGACAAGCTATTAGCTTATCAATCCTATCACTGTCAGACTTTATTTCTCCAAACTGACATCAGGCAAAGCCAACAAGTAAGATAGTATTTTTCATAACCTCCCCAGATGACTCCACTCCAAAATATCAGAACTATTGCTTTAATAGTAAATGGTCTACACTTATATAGTGCCTTTTTTAAACTCTCCAGATTTTGAAAAGTGCTTTACAGACTGTCTCATTTAGCCATTTAGCTTTAGCCTTCTGTTATATAATTTACACACTATATATAAAACTTTTATATTCCACTTATACGCCGATAAGCACGTTGGAGGCAGTGGGGGGGGGGGCTAACTATATTGCCTAAGGACACTTTGGAACACTGCAGAGGCTGGGGATCAAACCCCCAACCCTTTCATTAGAAGATGACCTCCCTACCACTGGACCAAGGCTGCCCCTTTAATCAGTGAATTTGTTCTGTGAATTCAAACTCAAGTGCAGCTATAAAAGCCAATCAGCATAAATAAGAAATGGTTACCCTCATTGGCCACATTATTAGGTACAGTTTTCTTGAACCGGGTTGGACCTGTTTTGCCCTTAGAACTGCCTTAATTATTCATGTCATAGATTCAACAAGATGTTGGAAAGATCCCTCAGACATTTTGTCCACATTGACATGTCAGCATCACACAGTTGCTGCAGATCAGTCAGCTGCACGTCCATGATGTGAGTCTCCTGTTCCAGCACATCCCAAAGGTGATGGATTGGTTTGAGATCTGGTGGCTATAGAGGCGACTGGAGTCCAGTGAATCCAGACCCATCAGACTAGAAAATGTTTTTCTAATCTCCTATTGTCCAATTTTAGAGTCTGTGTGAATTGTAGCCTCAGTTTCCTGTTCTTAGCTGACAGGAATGACACCCGGTGTGGTCTTCTGCTGCTGTAGCCCATCTGCTCCAAGGTTGGACGTGTTGTGTTTTCAGAGATGGTTTTCTGCAGACCTTTGTAACGAGTGGTTATTTGAGCAACTGTTGCCTTTCTGCCATCTCAAACCAGTCGGGCCATTCTCCTCTGACCTCAGACATTAGCGAGGCTCTTTTTGTCCACACAACTGCTGCTCACTAGATATTTTCTCTTCTTTTTTTGGACTATTTGTTTGAAACCCTAGAGATGGTTGTGTGTAAAAACCCCACTAGATCAATACTCAGAGGTATTCAGACCAGCCAGTCTAGCACCAACAACCACATCACATTCAAAGTCACGTAAATACCCTTTCTTCATGGTTCTGATGCTTGGTTTGAACTCCATCATGTCCTCTTCACCACGTCTACAAGCCTAAAGACATTGAGTTGCTGCCATGTGATTGGCTGATTAGCTATTTGTGTTAACAAGCAATTAAACAAGTGTACCTAATAAAATGGCTGGTGAGTGTATATGTACCATACTAAATTAGTTGTTTTATATTTAAGGTTTTGCTGTTAAAATCTCTCAGAATCCTGATTAAAACCCCTTTGAATCGGTTTGGTTCAGGCTGCAGGTGAAGCCTGAGCCTCGACATCACAGATCTGTATGCAGAGTGTGCCTTTTTAAAAAAAGCATGTTTCCTTTGTTTATTCTTTGCGTTGTCTTTTCCTCTCTGTGTGGAGTTTTGACATTGGAGATGACAGGTGTCTGTGGAGTGGAGGAGAAAGAGGAGGAGGAGGAAGAGATGCTGGTAAGAAAACAATCTCTGACTGCCTGTGGGTGAAGGCAGACTCCTCTAGGCAAGGCGGCCTTCAGCGTTTAGCTGGGGGCGCAGTATCAAAATCACAGCCACTGCTGTACCCCTAAGGCGCTAATCTCAACCAGTTACCGTCAAGTGCAGCTTCTTTTTTATGTAATCCTTCATCCCCCCACCCCTCCCTCAGCTCTCTCCATCTTCCCTCTTTCTCTGTTTTACCAGATCCAATCCACATAGGTGAGAGGATAAATGACAGTTTAAGAAGGTGCAGAGGAAGCCAGACATCTTGAATCCAAGTTTGCTTTTTCTGCTTATTGCTGCCAAAAGCAATCCAAACCATGCAGCTCCGGCAAAATACGGTTTTCTGAAAGTGTAACATGATAATTACCAAGCCTTCTGCATTTATCTGGAACAAACTCACCAGATGCTGAGGAGACCTCTGCTGTCATTCAGTCAGCTCGATGGAAGAGGGCTGATGTTTGATCACTGGATGGCTGCTAATTTAATAAGTGTTAACTACGGTGCAGCCAAGCAAAGGAGGGAAGGAAAAACGAGGGAGAATTTTGAAGTAAAAAGCATTAAAATCAACAGATGACATGTTCAACTGTGCGCATAATGCGAGGCTTAGTTAAGTACGCACATGCTGTTTGTCAATTATTTAAAACCCCAGGAAATTAAGTCCAGGTAATCTCATAAGGTGTAAATAACATTCTTTTTCGTTGCAGCCTAATTGAATTCATTGGACACCGTTTAGAAATAACAGCATTACATGTAACAAATCACAGAGAGGTTTTTTTTTGGTGGAAAGGTGAGGCAAACAGGGATCAAAAGCTTAAACTTGGAAACAAGAGCTATTAAGAAATTCACAGATTATTTAACAAAAATACCAAGCAAACCAGCCTCAAATAGATGTTAAAGACCTGTTCCCATCATCTAATGATCTTAAACAAGACTGACATATACTGTACGTTTTCTGATCCACATTGCTCTTTTTATGTAGTTCTTTTTTCCAAATTCATTGGCACCTCAACACCAAGAAGGTAAATGTGTTGCTGGTGAAGGCTGAAGCAGAGATGTTTGACAGTAGATCGTAAAGACCAGTCCAACTGTGCAGACGCACACAGACAGTGGCCTCAGGCATTTCTTATTTGGCCTTACTAGTGGGATGGCATGCCTTGATACTATTTAGACACACACACACACAGAAAGGCAAACACACCCACAAAGAGTCTTGATGCAGACGGTAGGTGAAGGCCAGTATATGTCTGTCTTGTTTTGTGAGTGAGCGGGGCCGGAGATCGAGGTAGAGGAGACAGATTGGAGGGATGGAGGGGAAGAGAGGAAATGGAGAGATTAGATGAAACCTTTCAGTGCGTGTCATCATTCCTGACATTCTGTAGGGCTTGACCTTAACAGAGCAGCATTGTGTCAGATACAGGGTCTCATCACAGCCCACACACACACACACACACCCACCACACACCCACACACACACACACACACATACAGACAACCCTTCAGAGATCCCGACAGCCTGGACACCAGCCCAGCACCCAACATTTACTCTTACATAAAACAAACTCCCACAAATACACCAACTGGTAAGTATTATGATATTTAAACTTAATATGGCAACCAACCATCATCTGCCTCTGAAGTGATTTAAGTTATCAACTCCCTAACCTTGAGCTTTCAATTGGTGATTAAAATTATTCTAAACAGAATGTGTTGAAACAATTTGTTTTTGTGCTGAACACTGATAAGCATATTGTAGGCCTTTTTCTCAGTAAGTCCTCCTTCACACTGGATGGCGACCCTGCTTTGTCGTAAAGAATCAGCCAAAATGTGAACGGTCTTTGCAGGGTTTTAGCGAGGTCTTTAGGTTTGTATAAGAAAAGCAGCAAGCTCCTATAATATGTGTTAAAGGATGATAGGCCGTGGAGGGTTTTGAGCAGGCACAAACCTTCTGTAGCGAGGTCATAGTGAATTATCATTGTGGTGGCACGCGTCTCCATGACCTGCCTTAATTGCGAGGAAGCATGGTGGCAAGCATGCCCATGAAGTGGGGCATAGGTGCATCGGTGAGGCTTGGTCATCAAGAATTTGAAGCAGGACTGGCTACGGTGGCTTCATGCCTGGGCTTTAATCGTGACAAGGTCAAAAAAACAACCTGGTACAGATGTGATACTCGTAGCTGCATCCTGATACAGACTGTGGCGATGGCACAGTAAAGCCTCTCAGGGAAGTGGAAAATGGAAGAAAGAAACCTGTCTGTTAAATACTGAGAGCACAGCAACAAACACTGAAAAGAGGGTTTCCAACTTCGCCACAATCCAGCCACGTTTTCATAGGTTGTATAGGAGAACGTAGTAAAGTTGTCATCCAGTGTAGGTAAAGTAAAGATGATATCATGTTGTCTTGCAGGTAATTCACTTTTTAGGCAGTTTAATGTTCTTCTGAGGAAAGTTGAATAAAGAAAGCATCATGAAACATATTGCAATGGGCGGTATGTCCTGTTTTTAGTGTAAATAACCACACACATATATATATATATATGCAGAATTGATGTAGTGTAAAGGTTTCTAATAACATATTCATTGGAACAATAAAGTTTTTTGAGGTTTGTGGTCGAGGCTAGCTGTTAGCGCGACTCCACAAGGAAAGATTCTTGCTGTTTCTCCAAACTGACTATCTACTTTAGACGCTGACATTGACAAAACATTATCACAAATATACACTTTAGAAATCCTAACTATGTCTTTAAATAAATAAAAGGAAATGTTTTTTGTAATAATTTGTATTATTTGGTATATAGTAATGTATGGCTGCTAATGACAGCAACTGAAAGACCACAGATTCAGTACAACTGCTGTTTGTCGGATCTTACAGAACCATTTTTTCAACTCTCTACCACTTGTACGGCTGTTACAGACTAATGTCGGCATTTTAGCCAGATGTAAAAAAAATTATTACTTGGAGATGCATTTGCTGCTGTCCACTTAATGAAAATATTAGGCTGTAAAAAGAAGGAGCACTCAAGTCCCTATATGCATGTACCCAGAAAAAAAGAGTAACGCTCGCTGCTGTATCCTCTCCTCTTCACATGACAGAGATTTACTTAGCACCCGCCTATAAAACATAAAGCATATCACAAGCTCCCTCTTCCTATCCAGCCCACCTATAAAAAGTTTGTCGTAATGATGCCTAGTGCAGGTACTAGACTTTATCCCCCCCGCTCTTTCTCGTTGGACAGCATCCATATTCCAGGGACAGATTTAGAGTTAGCCATAGGGCTGCTATTATGAAAATAGGGTTGACCTTTGAGGACCGGGGATGGTTTAGAGCAGAGTTGTTTCTCCCCAGTGCTGTTTGGACTGCCTGCTCCTCTCAGTCCTAATAACATATGCCAGTCTCTCTAAATGTTCTCAGTCACTTTATTAAAAAATTTAAGTGCAACAGTATAATTTTTATTAGGCCTATAAAGGCAGCGGTATAGCTCATATTAATTTTTTTCATGAACAGTGAACTTTCAGAGAGAACCTCAGTGGGTTACATAATTAATGCCTGCTTCCTATTAACACACGGCCATATATTCAGCTTTGTCCATCCATCCACTCATCCACCCATCCACCCATACATCCATCCATCCATCCATCCACCTACCTACCTACCTACCTACCTACCTACCTAACATAACTCTCAATTAATTTACAGGGTTTTCCATGGCAGTATATCATAAAAATGATCTATTTTTGCTAAAATTATTCAAATCTAACCTCGAGTGTACAAAGCCACACAACAGACTCCACCATGTCATTTTTAATTGAACAAAAAAAGGAATGAAGCCAAAAATCGAAGAACTGTGTGAAACCATGTCCACTCTTGATGCCTCCGTAGGATTTAAGAGAGAAAGTAGCAGCCAGGTGCTGCTGTTCAAACTGCACTCGAATGCCTGATTATCTGCAAGTGTCATCATCTCTATAGAAGAGGAGTTTTGGCACTTCACCGGTCTGGAGCATGCAGGTGTGCGTTAACACAATGCCAAGGAGGAAAATCGTCAGCAATGACCTTAGAGAAGCAACTGTTGCTGCCCATCAATTTAAGGGTTAAATGTCAATTCTAAAAAGCTTGTAGTCTGTCATTCTACGGTCAGAAAGATCATTCACAAGTGGAAAATATTTCAGAGAGCTGTCAGTTTTCCCAGGAGTGGATGTCCCAGCAAACTCACCCCAAGGTCAGACCATGCAATGCTCAGAGACATGACAGTAACACCACGAGCTCCATCTCAGACTCTACAGGCCTCAGTTTTAAGATCATAACAGAACAATTAGAAAAAGACTACATAATTACAGGTAGGACTTGTTTGGAGAAAGCCTCTTTCCTGTAGAACAACATGGCAGCACAACTTAAGATTGCAGAGTTTCATCTGAGTGAACCACAAGTCTTCTGGAACAATGCCCTTTGGACAGATGAGACCAAATTACAGATGTTTACCCATAACGCACAGCAGCATGTTTGGTGAAATCCAAACACAGCATATCAGCACAAACACCTCATACCAAGGTGGTGGAAGGGGGATGATTTGGGCTTGTTTGCAGCCACAGTATCTGAGCACCTTGCAGTCATTGAGTCAGTCATGACCTCCTCTGTAAGTCTAAAGACACTAGAGTCAAATGTGAAGCCATCTGTTCAACAGCTGAAACTGGGTCGTGAAGCAGGACGATGATCGTAAACGCAAAGGCAAATCTGCAGCCGAACGGTTGGAAAAAAAAGAATCAAGGTGTTGCAGTGGTCTAACTATATAGAAATGCAGTGGCAGGACCTTCAGAGAGCTGCGCAGAAACAAATATCTGCACACCTCAATGAACTGAGGCACCTTTGTGAAGAGGAGTGGGCCAGATTTTCTCCACGATTTGAAAGGCTGATGAAAGAAAAAACATTTTGCTTAGATCTCACGCACAACTTTTTGATACTGGCTTCATTTTTGTTCATTAAATAATGACACAGTATTTTGCACATTTGAGGTTATATTTGAATAATTTTAGAACCTGGAAAAAACCACATCATTTTATTATATCTTGATATGGAAAAGCCTGGAATTAAAAGAGGGTGGACCTTTTTTTAGTCACAAATCCATCCATCCATCCATCCATCCATCCATCCATCCATCCATCCATCCATCCATCCATCCATCCATCCATCCATCCAATAAGCTGCATGGAAACACTATCTGGTGCCAGTGTTTGTCAGGCAGAGTTCTGCTGGGAGTCTGCAGATCTGGTGCACCAGTTGCAGTGCATTTGTGACCCCATCATGTTATCTGTTCTAATGATGCTCAGGCCTCCATCAAAGTAGGGACCCCCTGTGGCTCCTCGGGGCCCCTGGGCTCAGGCACAGTTGCTCTGGCTTGATTTCCCCCCCCCCCCCCACTAACTGCTAGAGGCTCAGCACAGTAATGAGAAGCAGAATTTAAAGAAAAGCCAAACAAAACAACAGAAACTCCTCCATCTTAGTCTGACATCCAGTCTGTGTTCAGTCAGTTTGTTCCCTTTTTTTTTTTTTTCCTTGTCTGCATCAAAAACAAAGATTGTTTTAATGGAGCGGTTCAGACACACTGGGCAGCTTTTGTTCAGTGCAGTATTTTTGTCTTCCTCACACAAACACAAACACACACACAGATAGACACTCACACAAACAGGGAGGATTAGTGTAGGGTGCACACACATATGGATTGATATGTTACAGTTTACTGGACCGACGCAAGACAGAGAGGGAAAAAGTATTGATTTTTTGCCGATATGGCTGTGTGTTGATCCCAGGGCCACATTCATTTTCATCACTCAGACAGGGGCGGAAAGAAGAGGTGTGTCATACTTGTTTTTTTTTTCCAGTTTCCACGGCAACAGGGATCATTCGAGTCAGAAGAGGTCAGGTTGCCGGTGAGAGGGGAATGTGGGTTCACTGAAATCAACATTACATGAAATACCCTCGACCCTGTACTCTCTGTTTCCCTGTCTGAGTCTGTCCATCACCTCCTCTGTTCCTCTGAAACAGCTCCATCTCCACTTCCTCAGGCGGCATCGCTTACCTCACCCTTCATCTTAGGTGGTACGGATGAAGGTGCCCCGGTGGAACAGGCCAGTGCGACAGTGTGGACTTTCCTCGGAATATTGTTTAAACAGATAAACTGGATCCTCTCATGTCCCTCCATTCATGCTCTCCGACCAGACCGCATCCTTCATCCCTCATTCTTCTTGATAAATTAGAGTTTATTACTGCGATTCCAGATTTGTTGTCACTGTGTATTAGGGTGCAAATTTGTTTCCTGGCTCCTCCAATGGATCCAATTTGCTCGGGGCTGACGGGTGGCTGATTTCGGCAGAGGCGTGAGAAGAGGGAAGGATAGCTGCCAACTGACTGAGCCCAACTGACTCTCCTCAGGTGATAATTGGCTGCTGATGCAACATCCAACCCCTCGTAATTAATCTCCGCAGTTGTCAGTTTGTGTGTGTGTACATCCCAAACATGTGATGTTATGTGATGTAATTCACTAGGGTCGTAGAACAAGATAAAGGAATGCTTTAAATTTTTCAAACAGGGGTTGTATCTGTTGTACATGTGGGTCGAGTTAGATTTTTCTTCCCCAAATTGATTCACATCTTTGAGTGTGAGTTTCTGTAAACTGCTGTTACAGTTACAGCGAAGAGATAGGAGGCAAAAAGAACGAGCATTTATCTTACAGTAGGGTAATTTAAGACAATCAGGATTTAAAAAAAAAACAGCTCTTCAAAGAAACCCGCCGTGTTTGTCTATCATCACCCTCAGAGGGAAATCAACAAATAAAGACAAAACAACTACAGACACAAGAGACACATGCCGTTTCCGTCCAACTGTCCAACAAAATTTGGAAAAGCCAACAACAAAGAAACTGTTAATTGTGTTGAATTCATCTGAGATTACTTTCCTCCGCACGGCTTCTTTTCTAATTTCACAAGAACTGATGAGCAAATTATTATTTGTAGATGACGTCCCCACAAGTATCCACTCATCTTATTTGTCCCCATATATATTTTAAACAATATGTGCTGAAACAAAACAACTCTTCTCTTGTCGAGATTAGTGTTACTGGGAGTTTAGCAGGCTGGATGCTCGAGGAGTGAAGCTGTTGCACTTTGTTGGATGAAGTCATTTCATGAGGCTGCAGGTAGTGGAGGGTGTTTCAGCTCTGAGCAGAGTCAGGTTCCTTAAGGCTCCTTCATACTCCATAAAACTGCAAGAAGTCGGTTTGCGGTCACGTGGTTGCGAGACGTTCGTTTCATCGTCCACGAGACATGAATTGGATGGCGCAAAAACTCCCAGGAAGCTCCTCCCTCCTCCTACAGCGTTGGGCGGCTTCTCAACTCTCCTGTCCTTGTACAGTGTTTCGCTTCCTTTACCGCAACTAGAAGTGTTTATTAATCGACTGAGACAGCCACGGCCATGAAGAGCCTCCTGTGTCTCCATGCGGTCTTTTAAAGTTCATAGGTTTGTAAGTTTTGCTGGAACAGATGTAAAGATGGCTGTATTTTCTAACAGCCTCCAGCTGCTTCTCAACGGAGCAGTAGAAGCAACAGACTCCATTAAAGCTCACCGGCTTTTCCACATAAACACGCCCACAACAACAACTTCCAGCCAATCACACAATAAATGGCACAAGACCCTGTGAGAAACAGTTCGGGCAGGGCCTTGTGTCGAGAAGCGGCAGACGAAGCTGCTATGAGAACAAAATGACATCATTTTCCTCATGAGACCATGTGACTGAGAGCTGACTTCATGACTTCTCATGGAGTCTGGAAAGGCCTTTAGTGAGAGGTCTTTACACCAGCCTGCATCTATAAACCCTGGCAAAATATCTAATGAACCACTGACTTGATTTATATGAAATCTCAGAAAGTAATCATTGGATGTACATCTACAGCTAATTAACTTTTGGAGTTAACTCAATTCAAGATGACTGACACATCTAATCGACCTTAGCCGACACAAAAATGGCAGTTTTAGAAATGTTTGGCTAATATTTGGTGTGGTAGTAGCTGACAAGACATACACCAATCAATACTGAATCATGCGTGATTTTGCAATATAGCGTGACGTAGCGTTACTTTCAAGGTTTGACCAAAACGATTATAACTCCACCCCTTCTCATCAGAAGATGGTCTTAGTGAAAGGTGGCGAGTGAGATGCATATTGTCAGTGAATGCTAAGTCTTTACTTTTATTGGCAATGATAAAAAAACATGGAGAAAAGTTAGTCCATTCTTTGATTTAGTGACTTTTGTTTTTCACCCTCAAACATACAAGTAGATAATAAAAAGCAGCTCAAACACAGAAATCAATAAATGCTATAGAAGTTGGCAAAAACAAAATAAAAACTGCAGTGACCAGAAGTGTTACTGCTAGCTGCTGTTCATCACCTCCTCTGTTTCTGGGTGGCTTTGTATTTTCCTTTTTTTTTTATTTTTTATTTTTATTTCCCAGTGATCCAGTGACTGGCAACAGTAGGACACCGGGCCTCCTCGCCAGGCTTTGTTCTCTGTGACTCCCCTACGGTAGCTTTCATTTGACTCCCAGTGTGGTTTCCGTGTTAATTAGGTAAATGAATACGTGTGTACAGACGTGGCCACCCTGCACTAATAGCGACACCAGCACAATCACAACAAAAGGGCCCCACCAGCTAAGGCTAAGTTTGTGATTAAAGGGAAAGCCTGTATGGTGAGGTGTAACAAAACGGCATACAGCAGTCTTTGAAGCTTATTTATGGTGCTTTATCTAATCCCTACCACCCGTGGCTATGAAGGAGATATGGATGAATTATTCATGATAATGTATGGTGGTGACTCTTATGTAGATTCACAACAAAGACAAAGTTTCTTTTTGTGCCTCCAAATGGCCAATTAATTTCTTTTTCTTTTAGACTGATTTGAAACTGATTTTTTTTTAGTTTTTTTGAGTGTTTTTTGACATTAGGTGGACTGTTTTACTGTAGTATATTTTCTTTTCTGTCTTTTGGGTCTCTGAGCCCTCCAGCTATGGGCTTTCTTGGCAGAACTTCTGTCTACAAATCACATTTGTATTTTTTTTTTTTTTTATTATTCTTACCTAGGGGAGGCCAGAGATTTATCATAGTTTTAATAAACTGAACTGGGTCCAAATCCACATCATGATCACGTAGGTCAGAAAAGAAAAACTGGACCTAAAACACTCCAAATCAAACCAAAATATCTCAAAATATTTGCATTATACGTTGTCCGTTTTTGTGATGCTTTGTTTGTCTGGATCTCCAACACACGATCTGAATATTTGGCTTTTTTTTTGGACTCTCTTGTGTTGAGATAAATGCCATGAGTTGGAAAGTTAGTTAGTTTGGTGGAAAAGTTTTACATAAACTTAAAAGATGTTCAGCTCATTTATATGAGACCATCAACATGTATCAACCGGACCTTACTAAGTGTCAGTGTAGCGTCTGATTGCATCAGAAACAGGAGTGTCCAGTTCTGTGGGAGGGATTCCAAAATGGCATAACCTCGTTCCCAAAGCCTACTGGTAATAAGGAACTTTAAATTTAACAATGTTACACGAGTGCCACAAAACTTTCCATATAACCACATTCAGACATGTTCATTAAACTTTTCGCTGACATGTTTAGGTAAAGATTCACATAAAGTTTGGATTTATTTAACAGTAGGGCCAATACATCATGTGGTGGTTTCTTTCTGTACCAGAGGTCAAAAAAATCTAATGGGTATTTCCAAATTTAGACAACAGGAATTACTAACCAAACTTCTGTGTTCTTTGACATGATGCCAAAAAAACTCACCACATCAAAAACATGAGCATTTTTTTAATCACGTCTAAATGTTTTTAAAACATGGTATGTTAAATAAATAGTCTGAAGTTGTGTTCTGTCAAATAGTTACCAATAGCTCGTACGTTATCAGCCACGTCATCAGTCACAGAGTTTGGAGAAAGAGGCAAAAGTCTTCATCTAGGCTAGGTTAATGGTGGTGTAAACATGCTGGTGTAAAAGAACACCACCTCAGCAGTTCATGCTCAGAAAACACGTCCATTCATATAGTAATTGTTTATTATTAGCTAATGTGGCCTTCCTTCACACCGGCATGTTGTTTTTGAGAAAGAGTTGTTTTCTATTTCAGAAAACATAGAAAACACTGGCCCTTGTTTGGCTAGCTGTTAGCCTAACCTCGACAATGACGTTTGCCTACGTCTCCATACCCCGTGCTTTATGACTGATAACACTTTGAAAATGACTGGACTATCCCTTTAAGTCATTTTAAAGTAAAAATGATTTAAAAAAAAGATGTTTTTAGTCTATTGTGGCGTGGTAAAAAACAAAAACTATTTTAAATTACAACATTGGGCAGAATCGCAACAGGGTAGATAATTCAATGCCAAATAACCGAGTTTCCAAAATAAAAGACTGTCATTAATTCAAAGGGAGTTAATAATGGATGAGGGAAGGCACCACTGAAAGCTATTTACAGTTTGAGGAGGCAGACATGTGAATAGATGACCCTTCCCTCTCTCGCCCGGTGACAGTTGAGGTTTACTTTACAAAACTGTTGGCAGCAGAAGATCTTCCTGTAGCAGACAGACAGAGCTGCTGTCACTCAGCGCAGAGCTGTCACCCTCTGAGTGTGTATGCGTCTGTGTCAATATGACAGCTCTGAATTATAATGAGAGGTATGTGTCAAGGCGAGAGAGAGACATTAAGGAGTAAAGAGGGCAAAGATGGCGTCTGAGCGGTGGGGACTACAGCATGTGTGTATGTAGCGATGGCACTTAAAATGATAATTTCACTGTTTCCTGCCTGCTGATTTCAGGTGAAGTCATAATCAGATGACTCTTTAAAGTTACCCTCCCTGACAGGCTTATATTAAAGCCCTTCCTAATACTCGATATTGCTGGTGTGAGGATGGCATTAACAGCTATATCGTATATATTTTATTTTAGATTTGCTGCCTGCGTGGCTCATCCCTGTCCAGAGCCAAACTTGTGGTGCACAGAGAGTGGTGTCAATTATATTTTAGCTTGAACTAAAGGGAAAGCCACCAGGAACAATGCGCTGAGCCCCAAAGAGAAACAAGAGATCCTGACAGCCCTGTGATAGAGGCTCTGTGACACTGAGCAGAGGTGCTAAATTCAACTTAATCATCTTTTAAATGCCCACAGAGACAACAATTAGCATGCTGCTGGTTCACAGAAACATTTACCGGGTTCTCCGCATTCCAGTTTCAAGTTGTGACGTCTTTTTCTTTTTAAATGATAAAAAGCCAACGGCTTTTGAGAATTAACACCTTGAAGTCTTTGAAATCAGGGGAAGGGAGCCAGCACTGGCCCGAGCAGACTGACATCTGATGAGTCGCAACGTGTCAAACTCTGTACGTCATGATGTGACTGCAACAAGGCCCACTGTTGTTGGCAGAATAAATGGGAGAGTTGACCAGCTTATGATGTCTGTTTTCCTGATAATCAACACCAGATAATGTCAAAGACTGAGGGTGTGGTCCCCTGTGCAAGCCACGTTTTATACTGGGTGTGAGGACCTACAAACAATCTCTGGTTTGAGGGTCAAAAGGGTCAAATTTAAAGCTAGTATCTGACTGAGCTGAGACTGTTGGTGGCTAGTTGAGGAAACACACACACACACACACACACACACACACACACTGAACTGACATGTCTGTGTACATAACACGAATGTTGTACAAACTCCCGTAATGTCCAGTTCTCATTGTTCTCTCTAATTCAGGGGTGTCAAACTCCAGGCCTCGAGGGCTGCTGTCCTGGAAGTTTAAGGTTTTTCTGCTCCAACACACCTGATTCAAATGGTTTAATTAAGACCTCACCAAATCATCAAGTTCTCCAGAAGCACGTCCACAAGTCATTCATTTAAACCAGGTGTTTTAAAGCAAGAACACATCTAAAACAAGCTGGAGTCGGCCCCCCGAGGACCGGAGTCTGACATGTGTGCTCTAATTGGTCACATTTTAGATTCTTAGGTCCCCAGCCCCTCACAAAGGTGTCTAAGATGTCCTGTATTTTCTGACTCACGGAAACTAAACTGAGAAGGATCCTGGATGCTGGGAATTTGGCCCTAGATTTTATGTTACAACAACTAAACAAGGAGCTGTGTCTGTTTGCAGGCTGAAGCTCTGCGTCTAACAGTGTGGTTTCAGAGCTCCTGCAGGTAAAGTTGTCCCGGTTATCTGTGAGTTCCATGTTCATCACCAGCAGAAATCAGGATGGGCGGCTCAGAACAAACTCATCACACATCCAGACCATCAAAGCTGGAGAACCAGTGTGGATGTTCTTCCATCTCTTCTCCTCAGTCTTTACATCTTTACATTTGTTTCCAGGGAGCCGGCCGTAAAGGTTTTGAAGTTTGCAGGTGACACCACACTTGTTTGATTTGTAACATGCAGTGACAAGTCGACTAAAAGACAGGAAGTGGAGCCATTGGAGCTTCCACACCATCCCACATTTCCACACTGCCACTTCTGTTCTCTCCATGGTGGAAACAGTCATGTTTGTGGGACCCACCATGTCCCGCAGCCTAAAGTGAAAGAGCAACATGGTTACTATCGCCAAAAAGACATTGCTTTTTCTGTAAACAAACAAACAAAAATAAAAGATTGACCTGCCACAGTTATTAATGATTCACTTCTACGCAGCAAACATCCATCCTCACCTCATCCATAACAATCTGATTTAAATCCTTCACCTCACGGGAAAAGCTCCAAAGTTTAGTGGATCGTGAAAACAGGGGAGCAGAGACATGTCTGTAGCCTTCCATCACTTCAGGACATTTACAACAGCAGAGTTATGAAGCGTGTTGGCTAGATCACAGTTGACCCCTCTCACCTCGAACATCACCTCTCCCAGTGTCTTCCATCTGCCAAAAGACTTACGTCCATCAGGACCAGCACTTCATGGCATACCAGCTGTGGCTCCCTAAAGGCTGTGGCACTGATTACCAGTTGTAAAATCTGTGTCACATTAATTAATAACATAAGCGATAGCCACCAAATACCCCATAATATTCTCTGTAATATACTGCATAATGTTCAGAGGAGTTTATTGTTTTATTTCTTTAATATTTTGTGTTTTTGCAGAGACACAGGTAGATGGTTGATACTCTAGTTTGTATAAATGATGCATAATTTACACTTTTCTGTTATATTCTCTAAGAACATAAAAAGACACACAAAGACAGATTTCCTCATATATGTAACATACTTGGTGAAATAAAGTGATTTTGATTCAGATTTTTTTTTTCTTATTGTAAACACTGGCAGCTGAAGGTGAAGCAGCAAAAATGTTTTTACCCGTGTATGTGTGTGTGTGTGTGGGTACCATTAGTTGATCCTTGTGTGTATTTTGAAGCAAGAGGATAAAAGAGGCCAAAACTTACTTTGCTTCTGTTTTAAGCTCTTGTTAAAAGAAGGCACCAGATCAAATTAATCGATTAACAATATTTAGATTAACTGATTGTTATTGATCAGATCTCAACAGCTGAGGGCTGAATCCGTTCATCACAGGGAATTTTCATCGTAACTTATTACCAATCAAAGAGACCACATTTGCCTTTTAGGATTTTATTATAAAATGAAAAGAAATCCAAATAAAATCAACAAACAAACTATAAAATCAACACAACAAAAATTAGATTCTGAGTTTAGCACCAAGCTATTACTCTGAATAATCTGAACCTGATTTAAACAGTTATAATAACTTAACATTGTTTTAAGGAGAAGGAAGAATTACCCCTTTATGATCTGAAGGAAGACTTTGATTATAAGTTTATCTAAATCATAAGAATCTTTTGAACAGGATGTTTTGAAATAAGATATATAGTTAGGGTTTACATGTGCAACAAGAATTTGGACAATTTAGACTATTTTGATAAATACTTCAATTTGGAATTTAGGTCAAAAGCATGTTAATAACTCTGTCAGTTTGTCAAATTAGTTTGAGGAAGTATCCAGTTAGGATTGACGACTAGTTTATCAATATTCATGAGCTTAAAGTTCATAACCAAACCGACATTGCTTTTCTCATCACTAGATAAGAAGATGCCTTACTGGACTGAAGGCTGTGAAGCCAGCTGTCACTCAGCGATGGCTTCTGAGGAGTCTGGAGCCTTCAGCTGATGTAGCTGAGAACTGGAGGATGATGTGGCATCAAAGAGCGATTCGGTAATTGGACTTATTTCTTAAAGCTACAAATGGTCCTTCTTGACCTTTGTTAGACTCTTTCTGGTACTTTACAGTACTGAACTTTACATAAAGATAGACAAACATACACTTTAAACTTAGGTTAACAAAAGTTTACTGAGGCAAAGACGTCTTTTTCTTTAGGCTGTTCCCTCTTCAGGGGTCGTCACAGCGAGTCATCCTCCTCCATCTAACTCTGTCTTCTGCGTCTTCTGTCCTCACTCCAACTACCTCCATGTCCTCTCTAACTGCATCCATATATCTCCTCTTTGGCTTTCTTGTGTATACATGCGTTTTCTTCGTGCACTCTGGTTTCCTCCCACAGTTAGAAATTAAGCAGCTTTTGTTAATTGGTGACTTTGAATTGGCCCTTGATGAGTGAATGATTATTTGTTTCTATGTGTCCCTGTGACAAACTGGTATCCTGTCCAGGGCGTACCCCATCCGTTACCCATTGACCGCTGGAGATAGGCACCACATCCAAGCGACACTGAACAGGATCAAGTAGGGGTAGAAAATAAGTGGATGGGTATGTGTTTACAGGATTTAGCATTGGGCCACAGCGGCAGACTTATAAACAGAGAAGATGTAAAAGCAAAAAAGACAAAGATATCTAAATGCTTAGCTCACGGAAGCTAAAGGCCAAGCTCCGAAAATGCTGCAGACCAAACTCATTGCAATTTTTTTAGTTCCACTATATCAAGCTGTACCCAGCTGGTGTACTGTATCCGCTATTTCTTCTCCTTTATCTTCGTATTTTACCAGAGAAAAGCATTAAGTTAAAAATATCTCCCATCACCATCTCAGTACTTTATGTTAATGCACATTGCTTTCTTTTCTAAATAGCATGTCAGATATGATACCTTGCTGTTGAAAGGATGTAATGCTTCACAGAAAGAAAAAGATGCATGCTTGTGATTCAGATGGGTAAACCTCAGTTTGTGTGTGTGTGTGTGTGTGAATATGTGCCAGTTTCTCCTCCTGACTGAAGGAGAAAAACAGCCAGGGAGAGTCTATCAGCGTGGCACCCTGCTCCAGAACATTCTTGATGAAGCAAAGGTTGTCTTCATTAGGTGCATTAATATTCATGACGAATGGTAATTTTGACACAGAAAAGGTCTCAGTAACCTTTTCTCGTGCATTTTTTCCCTTCTCAAGGAAATTACAGTCCGGCAATGACTTAATTAATGCTTGGTTTCCTCGCCAAGTCGTTTGAGGGCCTGTCACTTTGAGGTTGGGGTATCTGTCTCACTCCGACAGCGATTGAGAGAGAGAGATAGAGAGGAAGAGAGATGGGAGCATAGGGAAAGGAAAACAGGATTTCAGAGAGATACAGAAGGACAGGATCAGCTGCTTATTTACCGGTGAAACCTCCTCTGTAGATGCTTTCATATACGCTCCTCCCTTCTCCTCTTTCTCTCTGCTCCATGCCATCCACCCCCTCTGTTTCTGCGCTTGTTCTACTCACTGCATTCTGGTGTGTTGGTATATGGAGGATGTCACCCTCAAGGCCCCACAGGCTTCACATTTCAGCCAGGAGATCATGAGATGTGACAGGATGTGACTTTTCACTTTCCTCTCTTTATCATCTCAGGGATCGTCTTTGTGCAGCATCAGTGCCGCGCTCTGCAGTCCTACATGCATCTACAGAGCAGGAGCCACTGCAGGAATGAAAGCAGCTAAAACATTTCTGAAGGGTGCCAATGCAGCTACTGCCTGAAATTCCAGCTCACATCGACTTTCCTCTGTAAAGCCCAATACGTAATTTGGGATTTACTTTTGTAATAATCTAAGCTGACAAAATGCCAACGGTTTGATGTATAAACTGTATAAGAAGACTAAAGAGAACCAAGATCAGAAGAAAGGTTAAAGCTGCTGACAGTGACTCATTAAGGTCACCATGGTAACCATGCAACTGTGCCTGTCACTCCTTGACAGCACTTCTTCATAAGACAAACAGATAGAAATACAAAGCAAAAGGTAGGCCTCAAACACATGGTGCGTTCCAATTACATCAAAACTCGTAATTGGGAAGTCAGAGTAACATAATTTCCCACTTCCCCGCGTTCCAGTTGTCCCGCTCGGTGAGAGTCGGGAAACAAGTTGGATGCCTGCAGCAAAGCCTTTATTTTTCTCGCACTTTCTGAATATGAACTCTTACTAAACAGATACGCGCTCCACTCTCAAAACGTGTTTTAATACTTGCTATATACACGTTAAAAAGTACTAGTTGTACGTGTGATTAAATGTGAAAAACAACTTAAAGAACGAATTTTAACAGGAAAAGTAACAAAGTTTGCTAACTAAAGTTGAGAGTAGCAGCCATCTTGAAATCCTAACTGGGGTAGTCACAGTTTCTCCCACTTTCCGACTAGGATGTCCAACTTGAGGGGGCATTCCCATTGAAATTTATGACTAGAAACTCAGAAATTTCCATTTCCCAGTACTACTGGAACACACCAACAGTCACAGTGCAAAAGCTATAAATCATATTCAGAATTTCTGAACAATAAGTGTTGAAAGCATTTAGTGGTCAAACATCTCAGTTTTTATGTCTACAGTAGGAGAAATGACCAGTTAAAAAAAAAAAAAAACTTCTGAGCTCAGATATAATGGAAGTCAATGAGAGTTTGGATATGTGCACTCTGCACTTTGAGAGAAAACGTTTAGCCCTGTATCAGTGAGAGACACACCGGCTGAAAGAAGACAAACATGCCTGCATTTTCATTTACAAATTAAAAGAAGTATAAAGTTTGTGGGAGTAAGAAGCGTTTGTTTAAACAGCACACACTTTTAGGCTACGTTCACACTGCAGGACTTTATGCTCAATTACAATTTTTTTGCTCAGATATGATTTTTTTTTTTCGTGGTCGTTCACATTATAATTTAAATGCAATTGATACCAGTGTGAATGGTCTACGGCCCTGAAGCGTACGCAGAAGAAGACGTGACGTCACACGCAGCATGCTGCGTTTGCAGAAGTAAATATGGATGCCACACATGTTAGCATGTGTTTATCGATTGTTGTGCAACTAAACTATTCTCTGCCATGCTTGTTTCATCCATTCTTTACATTTGATCTTGCTGCTTCCTGCCTGCTTCTGTGTGGAATTGAACTTCTGGAACTGGAGCGACGTACTGAGAAGAGAAACAAGCTCTAGTGTCTATCCCATCATGCTAGTATTGATATGATCCAACACCAACGTTGGTATCATATGTTGGTGTAGATTCTTAGTCATCCAGGACATGGCAACCTAAAAAACTTTTAAAAAGTAACTAGACTCCTGTGCTGTAGCTGACGATGTGTGGAGTTCCGAACTATAAACTGCATGACGTTGGTGTCGATAATATTTGGATTGATCAACATACCTCTACTACACGTGATGTAAGAATGTAAGAATCAGATAAAATGTTGCAAACATCTGATATGTATCAGATTTAGTGCCACATAGGAAAGTGACCTGGGTTGGATTTGAAAAAAATGGATTTGTCACGTTCAGATTGTCATAAAATCAACAGATATGGGCAAAAAAAAATCCGATTTGAGCCACACATTCCTGCAGCGTTAACATAGCCAAAGATGAACATTACGTGGTAAAATCTTTAAAACTTAAACTGTGATTGGGTAAAAAAAACAGTAAAATCTCAAATGCTGTTGGCTACCTGGTCACCAGCAGTCACAGCCCAGTGAGATTCTACTTTGAGACTGATCTACAGAGCTGCATGGAGGGTGGGGGTTTCTCACTTGTTTCGATAAAATCTTTTTATTGCCTATGAGAAAAGTTTTCATGGGTTTTTGCTAATTTCATATACACCATATAATCCACTGCTTACCATAAGTCAGAAGCGCACGATTTCTGATCGAGCCACACATTTTTAAGTATATGATGCCCGGGTTTTTCTAACGCTGCGGGAGGAGAGTTAAATCAATAATTGCGATGGAAACTGAAGAATAACGGGCGAATAGCAATAAGGGGGCTTCGATGCTTGTGCATTGGCACCCTTAATAATAAGGTCATTGAAGAGTGCTTGTACCGAACATAAAGCACATACAATAACACAGGAGCACAATTTATCCACATTCACTGTATGCTCTTCTCTTTAGATAGAATTACCCGGAACGTCTGAGGCCAGAAAATGACTAAATATAATATGCAACGTTCTGAGTTTGTCCGAAAAAAAAAAGTAATCATGAAAAGTCATAAAAGACTTTTAAGAACTTTTCCCCAACTTGTATAAGTACAATTAGTGTAAAATTGTAGTTTTTTAAAGTTGTTCCTACCCTATGTATCCACATTATTTGAGAGCGTATTGCATTTTAAATGTTTTATTGTGTTTTTTTTTTTTCCCGTGTAGGAACAGGATTTTATGAGCATGCGACCATGTGTTGTTGTTATCCATCAGACGTTAACAGTATAAACACAAAGATCAAAAACACATAGCAATCTGAAACACTCAATCCTTCCCATTTTCTCCACGACAGTAACGTATTTGAACATAAGGCTGCATTTCCTTTATCATGTCCCATAAAAATAGTAATTTGCCGGAGCCCCTTGTAGCACAATATGGTAGGCAGTGTGTTTTCCTGATAATGTAGAGATGACAGATAGGTCCATACTGTGGGGTTTCACTTCACTCTGCCAGTGTAATAAATTGCAGCGAGAAGAAGGAGAGGGAAAGATAGAGTGTGAAGAGAGAAAGATAGGGCAACAGATAAAGACTCCTCCGACATCTCTCTTCTGCAGCCAGCACAAAGCTGCACTGTGGGCAGTGATTATACGCTATGAAAATGTAGGATTAATTAGGCCGGCAAAGGAAGGCAACCCTGTCTCATTACTGGCATAGTATCTCCCCCCTCCCCAAAAGATATCACCGCTAACACGGCCGTCGTACTAATGCCAGCAGACAAAGTCCTCTCTTTTCTGCCCATCGTCCTTATTATCTTATTTAAGGCCACTTAAGGAGGGCCCCAAAGGTGGGCCACTCCATAGATTCTCTTTCTCTGTACGCCACCTTAATCAGAGCCTCTCCTTTGCACTCACTTAAGATCATGTTTAAAAAAAAACGTCTATTTCAGAGGGAAACACGATTTTTCTTTTTTTTGTTTAAAGCTATATGTGTGACTGGGTGGAGCGAGAACAACGGTGGCTCAGTTTCCACTTTGTCACAGGAATAATTAGTCTATGGAGACTCTGCCCTCACAGTGTTGATCCTTGGTTTTTCACGCTTTGTCCATTCTCATAGATAACGTGTCACATGGCCAAAGTCTTCCCCTCACCATAACATCTGGGACTCTTCATCGTACACCCTTCATCTTCACGCTGTACATTTCAAACTTATCCAGTGGTATGTATAAAAAAAAAAAGATAATTTTCGAAAAAGCCATAGAAAACTTTACAGTGGATCTCAATTTGCTGGTGTAGATTCTCAGTCATCCAGGACATGAGAAATCCAAAAAAGGTTTAAAAACAAAAGCAACTGGACTTCAATTTGTAGTTGAAGACGTTTCTCTTCTCATCCGAGGAGCTTTCTCAATTCA
>JAOXNZ010000054.1:21874873-21890575 GCA_028566095.1 Kryptolebias brasiliensis | reverse complement strand
GCGATGGACTTGCGACCTGTCCAGGGTGTCCCCTGCCTCTCACACAGTGACTGCTGGAGATAGGCACCGGCTCCCCGTGACCCGAAATGGAGAAGTGGGTAAAGAAAATGGATGAATGGATGAGATATGAATTTACATAGACCAATATTAATCAGATCATAATAAGTTATGAGTTAGTTTTGTAATTCAAAAATAAAATATATCAAAAATCTTTTTTTTTCCAGATTATTTGATGCAACCAACCATTTGATGTCCAGGTTAATCTGAATAAATTTGGTAAAACAAATACTGAGTCCTGTTTTCATTTGAACCCTCATCCTAAAAGAGAAATACTTAGTAACAGTTCATCTATATCTTTTTTACAGTATGTCATGTTTTTCTTTTATGTGTTTCCTTGGTCAAACCCATCTGTAGCTACAGATATTAGTAGAAATATAAAGAAATATAAAAAGAAATAAACACTGTGGTTCTTGGAAGGAAATGGAATATGTCACAGTCACATTATAATTGAAACTTAAAGAAAATGCTACTTCTGGGTGGTGTTTGTGTTGTTGTTTATCTGTTTTGTTCATTAGCTTATAGGAGAGTTGAAACAACAAGGAGACAGGATGAGGTTGGGGGTGGGGGGTGGGGGTGGGGTGTTGGCCTTGTTGCTCTGCGTACCGTCAGAGCCCCGCTGCCAATTGTAACATGTTGTAGAGTCGCACATAACGAAATCTAATTAGATTGTTGAGTCAATCAGCATCCCACAGGTGCGTAACATGGCTGTAGAGAACAACAAAGCTGTCTAATTGCCCCGAACATGATTACACCTCTCACCAGGACTGAGTGCTTCAAACATGCTTGTTTTTGTTTTTGACAGCAAGTCGTTACATGTGCTAATTGTAGCGTGCAAACCTGTTGGAGTGAGCGTCAGCCTTTAAGTGGAAGTTTAGGCTGATAAACATTCAATGCAATAAATGGCAGCGTGGTTCCTGCTGATGGTAGTTCACTCGAGAAATAAAACAGTGTGTGTGTGTGTGTGTGTGACTCTGCTGTTTGGAACCGCCGTAAGAGTCTCACCTGCTTCGAGTCAGACTTAGCTGAACATAATTACCCAGGGTGCTCTGCGATAACGCCTACTGTCACTCCTCATTTACAAGACCTGCTGAAACGCCGCTCGGTTTAGTAATAAAACATCTTCTCCTCTGTTCGGCTCAATCACATGCACTTTTCAACAGTGCACATCCATAATTGACACGAGTTGTTCTCCTTTTAAATGGGCAGAAGAGTCATGTGAGGAGCATCATTTAGTCAAACACTGATGTGTTAGTGTGGGATTATTCACCTGCAGACAGTTTTCCCTCCATTAGAGTGAGAGCTCCTCTTGTCTTCATAAACACTAATGCTTAATGTGCTCATTCAGATCTTTGGAGGTGGAGTTCTGTAGAAAAACTATGAACAATTAATATCTGGTAGATCGTTATATAAACGACTTCAATTTAGTTGAGCTAGCGGCTAGACCGAGAGGTGCCAAGACCAAAGTGAATTGCTGCTGTTTTAAAACAACTCCAATTGAAAAACAATGCAGAGGGGTTCATGCAAACACCTTTTGCCAACATCTACAAATAGCAAGAGTTAACTATAGCACTTCCTGGGGCTCTTCCAGCAGGAATATCATCATATTTCTGCCAGAATAACAATGTAATGCAAAACTGACTGAATTGTAATGTTCTGAACAGGTTATATTTTATGCATTCATCCATCTAGGAAAGAAACCTCTCCCCTCCAACACTCTCCGGCTCCTCCTGGGGCAATTCTAAGGTGTTCATAGACCAGAGAGGATACACAAACTAATCCCCCCCAGCGCGTCATGGGTCTGCTCCAAGGAAAACTTCCAGAGGGATGCACTTGGGAGACATCCTCGTCCAATGCCCGAACCACCTCAGCTGACTCTCTTTGATGCAGAGGAGCAGTAGGTCTACTTTAGGCTCCCTTCAAATCGCCCCCTCACCTGATCGCTAAGGCTGAGCCCAGCCACCCTACAGATGAAGCTCATTTCAGTTGCTGGCACCCAGGATTTAGTTTTAATCGTCATGATAAAAACCCTCATGACCACAGCTGAGAGCTGGAGCATAGACAGACCAGTAAATGTCTCCTTCTTCTCCATGACAGCACCTGCATTACTGTGGAAAAAGCCCCGATCTGTCGACCCATCTCCTGTTCCATCCTACCATCGCTCGTGAACAAGACTCCCAGATACTTGAACTCCTCTGTTTGAGGCAACGACCCAGCCCCAACCAGGCGGGAACATTTCAACTTTTTTTTCGTTTGAGGTACAAAATTAATTGTTCATCACTTTCCACAGATCTCCACTTTACAAACACATTTATTCCCACTAAAAGCTTCAGAACATAGTTCTAATAACACCCAGCATTAGCTTTTAAATAATCTTTTAAAAATGAAAACGAATCACCTCCTGAAGTGCAAAAAGAGAACTGTCCACAGGCATCTTTTTTCTGTTCTCTATTTCTTGCAGGACTGCACTTTTCCAGGACTGTCAAGCTGCCACATCTCCTTCCATTGTACTAGAGACAGACAAAGGACAAAAAAAAAAAAGAAAGTGTACTGGATTGAGGGATTTGTGGTCTGATGCAAATATTTCCAGGTCCTCACATGCCTACTGCAACCAGACAGTTGTGACCTGACAACAGGAGTTGAAATATGGTCTGATGTAAATGTTGAGCTGCCTGCAGTCAGAGTACTTAGGCTGACCCTGAGGCGGTTAGCTAACTCCCTGCCTGCCACATACGGCACAGCGGATGTTCTGCAGTAGCTCTGTAGCTTTCGCTGTCGGTGCTGCGCTCACTGTTTTTCCACTGCGAGCTCTCCAGGGTCCCTGCTCATCCCCGCTCGCCCGCAGTGACGACCGAGGCCACCATCACAGGAAGCCGCCACACCTCTGCTGAGGCAGGAGGCCTGTCTTTGAACTCAGGTGACATGTCAGAAGTGTTGCCATTAAACACCTGAGGGAACCCGTATGGGCACAAATTCCAGTCATAAATATTTTGTGCTCGTAAATCAGAGTGCGTAGTTGTGAATTAAGTTTTGTGATCACGTAAACCAAAATGTCTGAGAATTTCATCTTTGTGCATATGTAAATAAGAAATTGTGTGTGTAAAAACAGATTTGTATTTGGAAAAAATAATTGCACAAGTTACAGTTTTTTTTGTTAAGGTCTGTTTACAGATGCTGAGCAAACACTAGTTACACTACGTGTAAAACTCTGCCTGAGTTTCATTTAGCAAGTATGAATTTTGACCGGCGTTTTCTTCCTCTCAGCTGATTGGTCAATGTCACGTCAATCACAAATTTAACAATCCAATCAGAGAACAGATGGGTTTGGCTGTCGGGTTGGCCCTTGACTGAGCTGCAGGTCCTGGAAGGGCAGTATAGTTTCAAGATGGAGGACAGCAACAGCTTCTGCAGCTCAAGTAGGCATTACTTTATGGTTTAATGGAACAAAAACAAAATCATTGTCATCATATCATTATATATATTTTTGAAAATCACATTCAGTTACTATACTCTGTAATTTCCCTGAGGTGCAGCTCAAAGAAGTTGCTTCCATTTAAATGAAGCAGAGTATTTTATGATGTTCTGTAAACAGACCTTAATAAAACAAAATTTTGTAACTTGTGTAAATATTTTTTCGAAATACAAATCTGTTTTACACACACAAATTCTTATCTACATATGCACAAAGATGACATTCTCAGACATTTTGGTTTACAAGATTACAAAACTTAGTTCACAGCTACACATTCTTAATTTACAAGTACAAAATATTTATGACTGGAATTTGTGCCCATAGACCCGGTGTCTGCATGGCCCGGAGGAAGGAAGCTGGCTCAGGTCATGTGAGCGAACACAGATCCCTACTTCACATGTTAGCAAAGTCATTTTAAGGATCATAACTGGACGTTAAACTGACCCACGCTCTTAGATTATGTAAGATGCTTAGAGCACTCGGAACCATCAGGGGGACGAGTGATTGGGCCTGAGCTGACTCTGCTGCTTGACAGACAGCCGCAGTCATGAAGAGCTACCTTCAGCATCAAGAAGAACACAGAGTCCTGCAACAGATGGCCTGGCCCCCACAGATCCCTGATCTTAACATCATCAAGTCCATCTATAATTACAGAAAGAGACGGGAGCAGCTGAACCAAGACAAATAGTCCAAGAAGTTTAGAGCAGCCCACCTGCCGAGTAGTTTGAGAAACTGTGTACAAGTGTTGGTGGGAAAGAAGCAACGAATGAGTCAGATTTACTTGGTTCAGCTTTCGCTTGTGTCATTTTACTGCATCCTGTACCCTGTAGAAGGATCAGCCTCATCACCTTACGTTCATGTCATTAAAGTAAATTAAGGTCATTAAGGTAAACAGTTTGCACAGAACATGTTAAGTCAACACTACAGTGGAAAGCAACATGTAAATGCTGGATAACATAGATGTCATCAGAATCAAAGATTCCTCAGCTTCTGACTTCTACTGAATCGGTTTTTAGAAACCTTTAACTGCACTGTTTCAGTGAAACGAAAGAATGCCGGTTCATTTCATTACTTCTCAATGTGTACTGAGTGTATTTCTGAGCTCCAGGATCATTAGTTGAAACTCAGCCTTTGGGTGAAGGGCTGGCTAAGCTCTCACTGATGCATGTGTGTGTGTGTTTGGGGAAGGAAGCCTGAGCAGAGTTGCTCACCGAGATGCACACTGGCCGCTGTGTGTTTGCGTTGGACACGGCCGTGCGGTGCTTGATGCTGAACAGACCCCAGACGTGAATCAAAACACAGCGCAACGGAACAGATGGAAGAACCTGAGGCAAACTACGTAACGAGATCCAGAACCAGGACTGGATCCTGGCAAGTTGCTGTGCTTCATCCAGCATTACTGTACCACTTTATTTCATGTTCATAACTCCACGTTTGCTTTGGCTCCGTGATGGACTGGCAACCTGTCCAGGGTGTACCCTGCCTTTCGCCCAGTGACCCCTGGAAATAGACACCAGCTAAACAGGAATAAGAGAGTTAAGTAGATGGATGGATGAATGTTTGGATATACCTGTTTATACTTGTCCTGTTAAATCTGTGCAGCATTTGCTACAACTGATCATAATATTCTATTCCAGGGGCTTGAACATGGTATAGGGATTAGGAGAACACTAACCCTGTTCAAGTCATATTTACCTGATAGATTCCAGCCATAAAAGGTGAGTAATCATGTAATTCTCTTTGTGAGTGTGTTTGTGTTTGTCTCTGCTAGCAAAATATCTCCTAAAGCACTGGATGGATTTCAATAAAACTCTCAGAAACTGGAACTGGATGTACATTTACAACTGATTCCCTTTGACATCAGCCCAATTCAAGATGGAATACTGATCTTAGCAAACGCAAACATGGCTATAGCTCAGTCATTCATTTACAGATATATTGAGCTAAAACTTGAAGTGGTAGTAGGTGAGAGTCATCCCTAACACATACTCTGAGCTCTTTGGTACTGAAAGTGGCTGGCAGCAGGCTGCGTTCATGTAAACAACGAGTCTTCCTCACACACCAAATTTAGTCATGGAGCTCCTCGCGGTTTCGGTTTGATTGGCATCGGACTACAAATCCCAAACTTAATCTGATTTCTAAAGACCATTTGAAGATCCCCCCTCCCTCCATTTGGTGCTTCATGACCCTGAACGGGGTCTTTGAAGAGCCCCTGCTGTAGAGAGTTTCGGGCAGCTCAGGTGAAACCGAGAGACCGAGTCAACTCCAGCCATTAGCAGCAGAGTGTCACAGAACGGAGCCTCAGAACCAACTGGTAATCAGTGCACCATTATTATTCATTACCACTGCAGATCCATGAAGATATTAAAGTTGCTTGTGGCTGCCATGATAACGAGCCTCTAATGACAGCCAGCATTAACAAAACCCACAGCTTTTTGACACGTTAAAGCTGGGTTAAGGAATGACACACACACATAAGGATAGGCGTGAGAAGATGCGAAGGTGGTGGCACAAAGAACAAGGCAGGAGAGAAAATGAATATCTGTAGCCTTGGAAGGAAGAGGCATGGCATGACAAGGCTCTCATTACATCCCATGTCAGCTCATAAACTAATTGAAGCATTAACATAGCTTATAGTCTGACTGTGAGTCATTGGAGATAATATATAATTTACAGAATCTTGGGCCTCAGCCTTAAAAACGGTAATTCCGGTTCGCGCAGCTCTTGTTGATGAGAGCCCTCAGCAGATGTAGGAATACGCTGGTATTTGTGTGTATTCATGTGCATTAACACAGTATCCGTCACACACACACACAGACTTGCATCAGGAGGCTAATTACTGTAGCTCATGCGTTACTGATACCATCTCTTATTTCTCTCCCCTTCCATGTCTAATGGTTGTGACAGTAAATGAAGAATGCCTTAGGGGGGGCATTTTCATTGTGACACATTTAAGAGCACCAGCACAACATGCCACTCGGTGTGTGTATGTGTGTGCACGCCTCTTTCTTCAAAGCACTGTCACAAAAAAACCCCAACACAATTCAGCATGATAAGATCTGTTCAAAAACTCCATCAAAGAATCACTGTTAATTGTCATCTGTCACCGTAGAGAGAGAGAGGAGGGGGGGTTGCGTTGGGATCGAGACGGTTGCAGAAAAGTGGCTGATCGGCTGTGACGGCTCCGGGGTGCGCCTGGCGTCTCGGGCCCACCTTCTCCCTGCCCAGAATCAAGCCCTCATTGTGGGGGAAGTAGCTCTCAGGGCCTCCTTCTAATCTGACACCCATTCTCCTCTCTGCGCCTCACCTGCAGGTGGGACGCTCACACGACTAGAGGCCTCCGCACAATCAGCGCCCCTGTTTCTCTCCTCCTTTCTGCTTCTTTTCTCCCCTCCGCCTTCTCGTTTAAATCCAGCATCCATCCATCTTTTCTCTCTCTCTCCTTGCAGGTGCTGTCCTCCTCGTTGCATCACAATTAGCACCCCCCCCCCCCTTTTTCTTTTTCCCTGGGAAAACGTGGCTCCGTTGGTCATTTAGCAAATCTCTTTCATGCCTTTTTCTCTCCTCTTTCACTCTTCTTTCATCTGTGTTTTATTTTGTTTCTTCTTTGCCCTCTTTTTGTTCCTTCTCCTCCCTCTCTCCCTGCTATACCTATCTATCTATAGTCCGGCAGATGCTGTCCCATTTGTACTCTACCCCATGACATTCCTATGGGGGATTGCTTAAGGATTCTGGAGCCTCTCTGCTCATGGATCACACTGACACTTGGTCAGCATCAGCAGATTATGAACTATAGGCGCCTGACATCCCGCCATTGTTCCTCCATCTAAATATGAACAATAAGGCCCATCTGACGCCCACGCTGACAGCTTATTCGCTCTTATCACTCCCGTGGAGTCGCCCGGCGTGATACGAGCGCCGTCCCCCTTCCCGTCCTCCCCGCGTGCACGCACCTCCCCTCGCCTCTGCTTGACCCTCCCCAGCTCACCACACTCCAGCCCCGTCTTAGCCGGGCGGCGGGACAGCGATGGAAGAAGTGGAGGGGGGAGTAAGGGAGGGGGAAGAGAGAAAAGGGTGAAGGCAGACCGAAAAACTTGGAGAAGGACTGAAAGAATTAAAAGGCCTGGGATTGTTTGAAGGAGTGCATGTCGTCCGACGCCTTTCATGCCAGAGTTTTAAACTAAAATAAGCTTATGTTGAAAAATGATGGAGTTAAAGTTGTTTTGGTCAAACCTTGAAAATGACGTTATGTCTGATCTTACATATTGTTAGAGTCTGTGTTGGGAATGACTCTCAGAGACTACCACACCAAATTTTAGCTCAGTGTCTGAATAAATGACTGAGTTTTAGCCATTATCGTGTTAGAAATGGATGAATAGCAGCTGTGGCGGCCATCTTGAACTAGGTTGACTCCAAAAGTTAATCATTTGTAGATGTACGTCTGATGATTACTTTCTGAGAGCTTCAATAAATTCTGTCCAGGCATTCATTAGATATTTTGCTAAAAGACTAACAGGGTTGACTCCAACAGTAAATGCCAAAGTCTTAAACAAATATCTTTTGCAATGAGTAGTGCTCGGCGTATGTGTTGGGGGATCAGTCTCAGCCACTACCACACCAAAGTTTAGCTCAATATCTGTATAATTGACTGAGTTTGAGTTTTTGGGTTAGCTAATGTTGATCAGCTGTGGCAGCCATCTTAACTCGGATTGACTCCAAAAGTTAATCAGTTGTAGATGTAAATTCAACAATTACTTTCTGAGAGTTTTATTAAAATCCATCTAGACAGACAGACAAAAGCAAAAAGTATTATCACCTGCCTTCACCTTTCGGTGGTGGGCTTCCAATGCCTCTTTTGTGTGACTGCCTTTTAGGAGTCAATGGGAACTAAAAGAAGTGTTGAAAAGCTGTTGGGCCATCCTGGTCGTCAGCTTCTTTATTCTCTGGTTCTGACTGGGTTTGCAGTCTTTACTTGTCTCTGCAAACTAGTTTGTTTACATCTCAGGGCCTCAAACGTTGCTGTGATATTCGAGTCAGCGGCTCAAATACAAGCTGTTTGTTAGCGTCACGATGCAGCGATGTTAGACTGTTGGAAACCAAGCAACCTAGGAAGGTTGTCCTTATGAACAGGCAACAAAATCTAACAGTGGAAGTTTTAGTGGGAGAATCATCCCAGTCTGAAACAATCTCCGCATCTACTCTCATTCGGTTTTCGCTCTCTTCTTTAGTGAAACTGAAGCCAGTAACTGTTGCACTTCTGGAGGAGGACTTTCTATCCCGTCCTGCTCAGCTCAGCTCAGCAGTTTGTCTCGTCTGATTCCCCTATCTGTGATGCACAAAACGTTTCCAACAGAAGACCAATCTGGACGACTTCCAGGCCCGTCAATCACGCACGCTCCGTGTTTATGAAGCCCCGCTGTCAGGAGTTGTAGACAATGGGGTCCGACACCATCATGGCGAACTAAGCAGAGATTTGCAGGGGGAAAGCTGCTGCTTTGATGGGAGAATGTCTCTAATTCTGCATCGGTGGGACCTTCACACGTGTCATGGCACCAGCACGGATGTAACCGCAAAAGCAAATGTTAGCTTTTATTTATGAACAACAGTCTGTCCAAACCATGACCCACTATGAAGGACTAAGTCTTTCGTAGATGCCCCCATCATCTGACTTCAGAAGCTTTCAAAATACAGTTGACTTATTTTAACTTTGTTTGGGGGGTCGTCTCTTTTCTTCGTTGTTACTGGCTTCAATTGTTAGACTTAGAGCTCCTAGTGAGAATAAGGCTGGAGAGTGAAGGTTGAACTCACGGTTGCTAAAGTTCTAAAGTTTATATAGCATTATATTAGAAAAGCTTCCTTTTATATAACTGTCATTTCTTTTTATATAGTTAAAATGAGAAAGATCAAGAAAATTGAGGTAGTAACAACTGATTGATTTGTGATGCCAGGGAATCCAGACAAAATGGGATCACGTCAGAAGTTCCACTAGAGTCAGAGGAACGCTAAAACTGCAGAGGAGCTGAGGAATGGCTGAACAGGAGCTTGGAAGGTGAGATCAAGCGAGGAGTAGGCGAGTTTATTGTGCAGGTATGAATGGAAGGAGGAGCTGAAGGCGTGTGGTGACCAGATGAAGTGAAAGTAAAGAGGAATGGAAGCCATGTGAGTAGGTGGGGATTTCCTGAGAGAGAGAGAGTTGTTAGAGTGTCTAAAACTACTGAGGAGAAGCAGGGGAGAAGAGGTAATGGTTGCCAATGATGAAAATACCCGAATCTACAGTCAGTATTCCCAGTCCAGACTCTGAGGTGATGAAAAATCTGTTTCACAATTCCAAAATTCTCATTCATTTCTCAAATCCAAATTTACACACAGTTAATCAGGCCCGAGAAATCCAAGACAAAATCTAGAGAACTGGTTATAAATCAGGTTAGATTCTAGTGATGGGTCCAATGGCTCTGAGCCAGTTCCCAAAGAGCTGATTCTAAAAGATCCGGTTCCCAAAGAGGTGGTTCCCAAAGGTCCAGTTCCCAGAGAGGTGGTTCCCAAAGGTCTGGTTCCCAAAGAGGTGGTTCCCAAAGGTCCAGTTCCCAAATAGGTGGTTCCCAAACGTCCAGTTCCCAAATAGGTGGTTCCCAAAGGTCCAGTTCCCAAATAGGTGGTTCCTAAAGGTCCGGTTCCCAAAGAGGTGGTTCCTAAAGGTCCAGTTCCCAAAGACATGGTTCCCAAAGGTCCGGTTCCCAAAGAGGTGGTTCCTAAAGGTCCAGTTCCCAAAAGGCCAGTTCCCAAAGATCCAGTTCCCAAAGAGTCAGCTCTGTTTGGTGAGTCTGGACATTGAGCCAGAGAATGGGTGTAGGTATAACTGACAAGTGGTATGAGCACAAGACTGAGAAAGTGTTTGACTATAGGGCTTATGTCATCATGTGGGACATGACCGTCCCTACTGATTGTAACTGGCCAGATATTGTGCTCCATGACAAGAATAACAAAATGTGTTACTTGCTTGATGTGTCTATCCCAGATGACAATAACATCTTAAAGAAAGAAGCAGAGAAAATAAAGTACAAGGATTTGGAGATAGAAGTCCAACGCATGTGGAACACTAAAACTCGAGTTATACCAATTGTAATTGGAGCTTAGGAACAATGAAGAAAGGATTTCAAGAGCAACTGGACAGACTCCCATGTAGAGTCAATACCAAAGAAATGCAAAAGACTGTTCTGCTAGGGACTGCTCACATACTTCAGCGAGTACTTGGCTGAACCCCTGACAGAGATTAAACCTGAGGGACCTGGTTGGCCCCTGGTGAATGAACCAGCAATAAATGAAGAAATGCTGAGAAAATAGTGATGATGATGATAATAATAATAATAACAATAATAATAATAATAATCCAAAACTTACAGAGTCAAGGGGACAAGACAGAGGCAAGAAAAGAAAAACACGGGAAAGCAGTTTAGAACCACAGACTGAACCACAGCTAATCGACGTTAGCAAACACACAGATGGCTCTAACGCTGTTGACCTTACAGATATTGAGGTCAGATTTGCCGTGGTAGTAGCTGAGTGTCATCTCCAAAACATACTCCGAGCGTTCCCAGGTTGCACATGATCTTTGGCCTGCAACACGGTGGTGAGACGAATTCTTTCAAGAAACTACTTTCATTTTCATGTGCCATGTGTGTATTTTCGTTTTGAAAACTACTGCATGTTTACATTTTAGAGAGCACTGTGGCTATTATCAAATAAATACACCTCAAACTCAAACAGTAATCTCCTGTAAAGAGCAGAAAGTGCTACATGGCTGTCCATTTCTGACCCAAACTGTAGAGTGCAAATCAACAAATACAGAGGAGTTCAGAACGGACAAAATTCCTTCAAACACTGGGCTAATTCAAAATATTTCACCCGAATGTGAGCAGAGTTTGGTTAACGGATCGTTTCCCCAACCGTGACACTACCCCTGCCACTGATCTGCACGCCTCTGTCACCGTCACAACCTCCAGCAGCTCTTTAATGAGAGCGGCCAAGTTCCCTGTTGACAGCACACCTTCTACACGAGGAAAGAGAGGGAGACAGGAGGAGCAGGGAGCGACGGAGAGAAGGAGGAAGAGGAGAGCAGTGGAGAGTGGCGAGGCTTTCTGAGCAGAGCAGAAATTAACAGGGCCCCTGGGACGGCCAAGATCACATCCCGGGTCCCCAGAGAGCACTTACCACCGGGGCCCCCCCTCCATGCTTGTTACGCCAAAGCAGGGGCCACCGGGGGTGGGGGGAACTCCAAGGGCTACACTTCACAAATGTGGGTCTGAATTCACCATGTGGTCAGGGTGCCTGCTAAGGAAGCATGTCACATTTATGTCCTGCTTTGAAAGATTCAGACTCAAAGCTCAGGCGCGTTTAGGTAGCAGTTTAGGGATGAAATCCTTTCAATTGGACTTCTTCCCGGAGAGCGTTGTATCCAAGAGGCTAACTCTCTCATGTAAGGTTTTTCAAAAAAGTTTAAATGCCCACCGGATCACCAGGAAAGAAGGAATTAGCCAGCAGTTAGAGTCCCGTTGAACGACACAGCCACTAATCACTGGCAGCGGCAGCAGGTCCTGACTGCACCTCTGTAGTTGCACAGCCAGGGGGGAAAAAAGTCACATCAAATCCAAGATCAACGGCGCTAAAACTAAAACACTAAAACTCTATCACATAAATGAAACCTCCCTGACATCTGAGGCCTCTCTTCCTCACTGTATATAGAAAAACAACACAAAGTAGTAACTACAAAGACATACATGCTACAAAATTTTATTGAATTTTTTCAGTAGTTTAACATACACCGATCTATTTATACGTTTAAACAATCTGACAAGATTGCGTAGTAAATTAAAATGAAGCGTTAAAGTGTTTTGCTAATTTTCTTGGCTGCAGGATAGACTTTTTTTTGTCAACAGAGTTAATTTTCTCAGTATTTAAAGTCTTCTGAGGCTTCCAAATCTCTAATGGTATAAAGTCCACGGCCCTTCTTAACATCGTTCTCTCCACTGAAAACACTGTGTCTAATGTTTCATTAGCCATCCAATTAGGTTTCTTTTTCTTGCTATGATAGTAAAATACTTTTGTCTAATATTTGTGAGTTGTGTTGACACCCTTCAATACAACAACATATGAGCAGGTTTTGACTAATTGGCATTAAGTATATTTGGCAGACTTATACTGTCAACAGAGGACAAAAGAGTAATTCCACAAATTGTTTTTCAAATTTGTGGTTTTAGGGTATACATCTTCCAGAATCGATTAGCAATTTCTGTTTCTTGATATCTTTGCTAAACGTCACACAGCAATTAGGTGAATGTCTTTACCATAAGCTGGCAAAGATAAATATGCTAATGTGTGTTTTTTGTGAATGCTAACTAGCTAAGAACATGCTATCATGTCTAGAACTTCTAAACTCAACTTCTAAAGAGTGTCTGAAACAAAAATCTTACTTTATTTGTTAAATTGTAAAATTTTCAGTATGTTATACTTTCTAATCTTTGTGGAGGGTATTGTGATTAAAATATGTCTGTTTTAGATTAGCGTGTATAGTCTTACACACCTATTTAAGTATATACATGTTTACATTCACACACAACGTAGGCACGCTCACTTATATTAGCATGTTTCAGCATTAGCTGAAAGTTGTCTTTACTTCAAGTTTGCAAACATGTTATGCTAACAAGCGAGGAACATGTTAACCTGTTTAGAAACAGTTTCTGAACATGTTAGCATGCTAAACTATACAAAATGTAGACTCTATGTACTTTTTTTTTTACCTTCTTGTTAAACATTAATGCAAGAACTTTGCTGCTACCTATCTTGCTCTGTAAATGTGTAATAATCTGTACTCTCAACCAACAGGAAGTGAAAGAGTGGGATATGCTAATTTAACCCATTTGTTTTTATTTGAAACTTTAAAAATCAAATTTTTTAGCCAGCCTCTCCTCTTTGTGCTTTCTTTTGCTGCCTTATTTACAGGTATTTCCAGTGTCGGCACAGGTTGTTAGTTTCTGTTTTTTGCCTCTTTCACGTATTTACCGCTCAAGTAACCCAATTTTTTCGCCAAATGAAACAAGAGTTTCGTTTTATCCTGACATATTTTTGGAATCAGGGAAATCATGTTTTCTCCATCTCCTTCATCTGTCATGTTGTTTGTTTTGCTAAAATGAATAAACCAACAGAATTAACCCCTATATGGCTGTGCTGATGGGAAGCAGATGGCTGCATCAGCTATGTAGAAAGGTGTTATCACAGACTGACAGTGAAGATCTGCGATCTAAACAGAGTAACGTGTTGGCGCAGAGGACTCACAGAGGCTATACACGTGAATCACACTCTTTTTGAGCGACACAAATATAAAATTGACTCCGTTAAATTGTGTAATCAAAGAAAAAAAAACATTACATTTAGTGTAAATAGAAATATAAATTACTTGGAAGTGTTTTCAGGGCCATTCTTCTTTCCCGTGATGTGCACAGTCCTGAAAAAAAAAAAGTGCTGTGCTCTTGTAAGGGCAGAAGGAATTTGGCCTCCCACTGATCCACTCTTTGCCTCTTCATTTATTAGCCTTTCTGCTGTCTCTTTCACTTTTTTTTTTTTTTCTTTCTTTCTTTTTTTTTTCATGTTTTGAAGAGCTATTTCTCGGTGTTGTGTGCCTAATTAAAAAGCACTTACAGTCATTTCTGGTTCAAGATTGAAACATTGCTTTCCCATCATAAGCAGCTAATCAGATCCCTTTTCAATCACCGCTCCTCCTTAATGAAGTGCTGCAAACTGTCGATGCCTCCCCCCAGTGTTTTTATTTTATTCTCTTATTGGAGTTGGAGGGAAGCTGCTCGACGCACCAAGGAAGAACGCTCGCAGTTTTGCTGGTGATGGGTGGGTGTCGGATGGAGTGGGCTGTCAATTTCTGTCAGGCGCTGAGGTGTGTGTGGCAGGGAGACCGGGGGGGTGGTGTTGGAGGGGGTGCGCGCTAGGCAGGGATTAACATGATCAAAGACACAAATGCAGAGGCACATTGGAAAACTAAAAGAAGGGGAGAAGAGCTGAGCCCCCCCACCCCCACCCCCCGCACACTCCCTCTGTTTTCCCATATTAAGGAGGTGAACCGTATCTGAACCGCAGCTTCCCCTGCTCTCCACCCCTCCACTCTAACAGATATCGATTTACAGCAACAGAAACAACAAAAAAAAAAAAAAAAAAAGGGAGGAAAAGACAAAAAACAAACGGCGGCAACAACTTGTGTTGTTAACACGCTTGTTCGTGCCGATCGAGAGGCAGAGCCGCTTGTAGCAGGAGGCAGACGGGGAAATGAACAAACAGGTCTGGTTGAGCAGTACTGTACCTGGGAGCCCCCCCGGGCCTCCCCCCCACCCCAAACTCTTCTCTGACACACAAACAGAGCGTATCAGCCGGCATGTTAATACTGCCAAAGGGAAGCCACGACTAATAGTGGAGACATTAAGAAAATGATCCCCAGGCTGATATGTTTTTCTATAGATGACGACTAAACAGAATTGCCATATTTATCATCCTCATGGAAACAGAGCAAGAGAAGAGGAGCTCCGTGTGCGCCGCTGTCCCTCCGGTGTCCCCGGGAGACTGATGAGGTGCCTTCAGGGGGAAGGTGCAGGTTAGGATTTCTGTTTTTGTGTTACCAAACATCCTGTATTGCAAGCTCTACGTCAGCTGGGCCGATGATGAGAAAGCTTTATTAAGGGTGTAAACGCAGAGGCCTTCAAGCACCTTTACTCCTATTCCATTCAAAAATGTCCTCTGTTTCTCGCCGCATGGCTTTGAAATAAAACATGCAAAATTTTATACGTATTAAAACATGCCGCTCGATCGGGAGTAGTGTGCTATAGTAGTGTTCATAGCTGTATGTTGTACAACATAAGCAAAATTAGCAAAAAGAAAGTGCACAAATCTTTTTGGCAAAACAGATGAAAACCCCCCCAGCCCTGTTTCGAAGCTCTATAGCTCAGCCACACTTGACAGTGGAAACATCATTTAAAGTTTAAACAGGTCACAGAAAGTTGGACTTTACGTGACTGAACTGGCATTTTGGTATTGTTTTTTCCATCCATCCATTTTCTTTAACCGCTTCTCCATTCCGGGTCGCGGGCAGCCGGTGCCTATCTCCAGCGGTCACTGTG
>JAOXNZ010000054.1:21846613-21861241 GCA_028566095.1 Kryptolebias brasiliensis | reverse complement strand
CACAGTGACTGCTGGAGATAGGCACCGGCTCCCCGCGACCCGGAATGGAAAAAGTGGGTAAAGAAAATGGATGGATGAATAAATATTGTGAAGAACTTCTACTTTGATCAAACTGATATGTATGAATCAGCATTACCTGTATAACATTTTAAATGAAGTTGGAACAATCTGCCCTCACATGTAATTGGACAGATTTATTAGAACCACGTGAGTTTCGGATGATCTTTTCTGCTTGAGCTGCTACATGATGACCTTCCCTGCTTCTCTTTCCTCCCTGTGCTCCCTCAAGCAAAGCCAAAAGTGCTACCTATGCAGGTCAGCTGAGGTCCAGCGAGTGATGGCTCTACTTTGTCTAGTAGGGACAGTCGCTACTGTCACCTTTACAAACACCATGAATCAACGCCTCAGAGGACGGGCCGGCCAACCCGCAAACAGCCAATTACACAGCAGCTAGATTGACATCAGGTGGACAGAATGAAGAGAGAGAGAGTCGTACCAAACACACTCCAAGGACGAATAAAGAGAAAAGAACAAGGGCACGGACTGACAGAAGGCCCTCTGGACTCTGAAGGCCAATCTTACTCAATATGTGACTTTGGATCAGCTGGGAATTAAAAAAAATAATCCAAACAGGTTGTTATTGTGACAGAAATTCAGGTGAAATAAAGCTACACAGCACTTGTTTTAAAAGTAATGCTAAAACAAACTCTGGTAGAGTTGGATAATTTTTTTCATTTTTGGTATTTAGACCTCTCATTTATGTTCCTTAGTTCTTATGAAAAGTTGCACAAAGGGTTCCTCACAAGTTATTACCTCATTTTACTGTTTTCTCAAATTGAGAGAAGTTTGAGTTAACCAGAAAAACAAAAAAAATTCTCAAGCCCAAGCATCATTTTCTGTGTAATGGAAGTGTGGAGGACGAATCATGATTAACAGTCACAGATTGTGGGATTATTTATGCTGTAAACTCTCACCGTTAAATTGTCTTTTCATTTTTTTGTTTCTTGCCACGCTGCAACGAGGAAACAGAATACAAAACAATATTTGTCGATTTCTGGTGAATTTACGCCTTCCATCCACACACCGTTGAGCAAACTTTGGTCGTATTTTTAGAATAACGCACGAAATGTCAGCGGCTCATGATGAAGCCGCTGATATTTCGATGCAGAGAATGATCCACTCTGGGAGTGTTTAAAAACACCTGAGTCTGTTCTACCTGACAGGAACGTTAATGGGAAAAAGTCCAAATGTGTAGGTGATTAGTACATAATTTATCCTCACAAAAAAAAAAAAACATACAAAAGAATGAGAAAAACAAATTTACAACTAAAAAACAATGTGCAGCTAATCACTAAACCCCCCTGACAAACAATAACGACCCCGCTGCAAGGTAAAAACAACAATCAGAACATGGGGGTTGCCTCCAGGGTCTTGGTGAGGTCTTCAGGTATGTACCAAAAAATAAGTAATAGAGTGCGATCCGTTGATGGGTTTGAGCAACCGCAAAACTGACGCGAGGTTTACCATCATGGTGGCAGCGTATTAAGGTCCTTTGTGGAGCCATGGTGGAGCACGGAAGCAGCATACCCATGATGAGAGGTCCATGCGCACCATTGTGGCCTGGTTTTCAAGAATTTGAAGCGGAACTGGCCTCGTGACAAGACAGCCACTATCGTGACAAGGTCATGGAAACAACCTAGTGCAGGTGTGATACACGTGGTGGGAGCATCCTGCTAGTGTGGTGTGATCTTCTAGCTTGTAGCCGCATCCTGTCACGATCTGAGAGAGGGTATAGTGTAGCGTCTCGAGGATGCAGCAAATAGTAAAGAAAGACCTTTTTGGTGAGTACTAAAACATCACGATCGCCTTTAAATTGGTGGTTTTCCATATTTAACATGACAGCCACGTTCTAATAGGTCGTGGAGAGTGCAGCATGCTCGTCATCTCGTGTAGACAATCAAATAAATCCATAATATAACAAGACGACGGTTTAAATGTTGATGTTTTCCTAAAATTACAACATCCTGATGTTTGGTCCCCAAAATGGAAGTCAAAAAACTATTCAAACATCTATTCAGAAACAAGAATCAGGGTCGTTCAGACACAATATTACTGCTATAATCCCAAACTATGAAACACAGTGTAGTAGTGGAAGAGAAGAGGAAGAAAGGGCTCCGGACACACACACACACACACACACACACACACACACACACACACACACACACACACACACACACACACACACCCACACACACACACACACCCACACATACACACACACCGACAAGCACACACACACACAGTGTAAGTGTTCGGAGCCAACCCAGGTCAGTGTTCTGCTCTCAGCTCTTTTTCTGCTGACTGAGGATGACCCAGAGGGGGAGTCATCTGGTCCACACTGACTCCGTCTCCCCCGTCCCCCCAGGTCTGTGCCCCCATGGAGACCCCGAGAGACAAAACAAATGAGACCGAGGGAGGTGAGGTAGGAAAAATATATAAACGAGAAACCCTTCTGATTGGCCTTGGATCTTTCGAAACAGCTGTCGGTCTTCTTGTGATCATTAACTGACTTACGGTTTGGTGACAAAAAAATTAATTATAATTTTACGTCTCGTGATAATAAACGTCCATTTGACTGAAATCCGGTTAAATTAAAAATCTGTAGATTCAAGAGAAGCATTGATCAGAGTTTTCTTGACCGATTTTGATCACGAGTTTGTCTGATTCCAACTTCTGTCTAAGAGCTATAATTAATGACAGAAAATATTCTTAATGGTATTGAAAAAATATTGTCTGTTCATTATATGATGTTAAAAAATTGTTAAAAATAAAGTAAAATTTCTCCCAAACCACAGCAGTTCAGTGAGTTTTCTCTCTCTGCATCACTAGAAATCTATAAATAATATCCTGCAGATTGTTAGACAGAGGTTGGAGTACAAATAAAACTTACAGCAAAATAATTAAAGTTTGACTCATCTCATTTTTTTAATCTTTTTTTTTTTAACCCCTTAATACATCAAAGTCATTTTTTCCGTACCAAACATCAATTTTAAACAGCAGCAACGTCCAACATATGATCTGGAAAGAAAAATAATCTGATTTCAGATCAAACAATTCAGTTGTTTTATTGAAGATCTTAAAACTATTAAATCTTTATTTACGTTTCTCTCTTGGTTGCCAATGATAGGCCTCACAGAGTAAGCTGGTGTTAAACTTACGGTTTAAGACCAGGTTTAAAACCAAGGTTTACGGTAGTTAAACCTCAGTCTACGTTACACCCAGCAGTAAAGTGAGCAGCAGACAGGCTTCTGTGGAAAACCCAGTTTTCTTTTAGTAACTTCTTCACCTTTTGTGTTTCAGGGTTCGTATTTTCCTGTTTGAAATTCCAAACCTTTCCAGACTAAATGTTGTACCGTTTATTTAATGTCAATTTAATGGGTTTGTACCGTGTTGCTGTTTTATTCTGTATGATTGTGTATAATTGTTGGCAACCTGAAGGTTTGTTTTTTCCTCAATTATTATTAATTTGTTATGTTTTTATTTTGATGGGCTTTAAAATTCATCTTGTGAAGATGCAGTGAATAACTACCTACTACTGCAAGAGGTTTTGTTTTCCTTAAATGCTGCTGTTTTAGTTCAAAATTCTTCTTCTTTTTCTTTCTGCTGTTCCCTTTTCAGGGGTCACCACAGTGAGTCATCCTCCTCCATCTAACTCTGTCTTCTGCGTCCTCTGTCCTCACTTTAACTACGTCTATCCATTTCTCTAATTGCATCCATATATCTCCTCTTTGTCTACTACGTGTAAAAGTTTTTTTGATCACAATCTTCCTATCACCACATACACATTTTGACAAAATTTACACATTTTGACAAAATGTACACATTTTTTTAAATTTATTTTTAACTGCCTGTATGTCTGTTAGCAAAGAATCTCATAAGCCATTGGACATTTTTTATTGAAACTTTTAGAAAGTAATAATTAGACGTTCGTTTACGTCTGTTTAACTTTTAGAGTCAACCTGATTCAAGATGGCCACCACAGCTAACTGACATTGACGAACACAAAAATGGCTAAACCTTAGTCAGTTTTAGAGATACTGAGCTAAAGTTTGATCTGGTAGTAGCTGAGAATAAATCCCAACACATGATCGGAGCTCTAACAATTCATGCAAGATCATTGTTTCAAATTTAGGCACGTAAGCCGGCGGACGAGATGAACTCCTTCAAGACAGACTAGTTTTGTCCTTTGAAAATGCTCATGTCTTTCCATTCTCTGTTTTCTTTTACCATACGTTTTGATCTAAACCTGAAAAATATTCAAATCAAATTCCAGACCCTTTTCATACTTTTCAAGACTGCGTAGAAAATCTGGTGCTTCCTCTGACTTCCTTTTGAACTACTGAACAAATTTTACACACGGCTAACTTTGAGTCTTCACTCAGTAACTACCACCACGCCAAAGATGTGTTGAACAGCAGAAACCAGCTTTTTAGCTGCGGTGTGTTCGCAAACTGAGAACCATAGTTATGATGTGTTCAAGGAATGAAAAAACAAACCAAAACAACATATATTTGAGTGTCAGATTGACTGAAAATGAACCAGTTCTGAACAACTGGTTCAGTCATTTTCGGTTGCTCTGAGAACAATTCTTTACTAAGTTTATTGTCATGTTGTACTTTAGTTTAACGCCTCAGTAATCTATAGAAAGATAAGGCAACACAGCTTGATTTCTAGGTTTCCAGAAATGGAGAGATGTTTTTGTTGGAAACTTACAGAAACTGATAAAAGACACAAGGTGACAAACAGTTTCTGGGATTAATAAATAAGCCAACAGTGCTGTCAGTTAATGCACGACGAGGGGGAGGCAGCTATCACTGAGCGCGAGCCCCAAACATCTGCCGTCAAGCTGCGTTAACCATTTCCTGGAGGAGCGGCCAGATGGGAGGTATGAAGGCTCTATTAGACACTACAGCTGCTACAAGACGCGCTGGTTTAAAGCTCAGCGCTGCACCTTGAGTCACCGGGGCGAGCGAGAAACGCACCGTCCAGCTCAGTGCCCCGGCTGCAGAGGATTCCTGTGGCTGGCTGTGAATAAAAAAAGAGAAAACGCGTGGGAGGTTGGTTGCGGCCGCCCGCAAAGCGAGGCCCGATCGACCTGCCAGGGAGAGAGGGCATCTGACGCGGAAAAAGGCCTGAAAACACCTGATGACTGCGGGTTACATCACTGATTGCGTGACCTAGAAAAAAGCACCGGGGAGACGCATCGTTTCCAGTTTCGAAACGACTAACCAGATATGACTAATGCATTACTTTTTGGTCGGAGAGCGGTTATTTCCCTGATGCTGCAAATCAACAGCTATTTGCACTCTCCAGATGAAGGTCAGGAATGATCGTGGTGTGATGGCCGAGACACAGGGAGGGAAAATAGAAGGGAGAGAGCCGAGCGGGGAGGCGTGTGGGAGCCTCGGGCCGGGGATCCACGAGGGGAGGCTGACATATGAAACAATAACAAAGATTATAACACCCATATTCTTCCTGCTTTCCTTCTCTCACTCTTCCCAGTAGACCTTCTCTCTCTCTCTCTCTCTCTCTGTGTTTCTGTCCTCTTTCCTTCTTCTTCTTCTTCTTCTTCTTCTCCTCCTCTCGTCTTTCTCTCAAAAGCTCTGGAGGTGGACCTTTGATTGCTTCTTTAATTAGCAATGTCAGGCGGCTCTGTGGATTTACTGGGGATGTCAAACTTCTGCAGATAATTGCATGCCTTTTCCCTCTCTCTCTCTCTCTCTCTCTCTCTCTTCCTCTCTCTCTGTTCCCTCCCTCCCTCCATCCATCCCTCCATCCTCCTTCCACTACACCCCCCACCCCCCACCCATCTATCCCTCTCAGTAACTCTCCCATGATTTAATGATTAATTATGGATGTGAGTTTGAGAATAAAAGCTTTTTCACTAATCAAAATGAAATCCCCCCCCCCTCCTCCTTTTTGGTAATTACAGTGTGAAGATAATGTTGCTGATGTCTTTTTGTTGCCAAGGCCCGGACGGCGGCGCTGATCCGAGGTCCGTCATGGCGGATGAAATGAATAATCGCAACATAATAAAGCACTTCGTGAGTTTTCTGAAGAAAAAAAAAAAAATACTGGGTGGAGAGAAAAAAAATAGACAAAATGAAGTTAAAGTGGTCTCCACTGGATTGGGTGCGAAAGGGGAATAAACAAAGAACTCAAACAAAGAGGCAGCAACAGAACGCTTTAAAATAGTTCAGCACAAAGAAACAAAGGAAGGCTCAAGTCTTCAAACTTCGACGCCAGTCGAGGGATGCTTTTTCTTTGTCTAAAGCCGGTGTTTAGGTTTTAAAATGCACGATCGCGTTTAGGATACCGCTAACATCTCTCCTCCGTGAATAAATCATTTATTTGGTCGACAAAACGTGAAAAAAAAGTGAAAATTGCTGCGCACTGATCAGCTGAAAAGGCCAGAGGAGGCATCTTCTAACTTAGAAACCTGAGTTTAACAAAACAAGGCTGCATTTAATTTGACCAGCTTTCTCTTAATGTTAAATTAAACAAATAATGCTTTTTATCGATTATCGTCTAATGGCCTCTTGTGGACTTTAAACTCAGAAGCATCCCAGTTATTTTTCTCCAAAACATCTTTCCCTCCATCCCAGACAAACAGATGAGTGTTTCAAAGACTCATCATCGCTCATCCGCTCAGATTCCTGAGTAATTCAATGATTAGTGGGCAGAAAATTAATCTGCATCAGTTTTATTGACTTTTATTGTTCTTATGATTCTTTGCTGTGTTTTTGCTTATCTTTTTGTCTGCTCTAATGGTTTTATGCCATGTTTTGTTTATTTCTGTATGTCTTTCTACTGTTTTTAAATGTAAAGCACCATGGTCACCTTAACTGGTTGTGTAAGGGGCTAAATAAATAAATGATTGATTGAGTGATTGATTGATCCGTTTTAACAATTTAATCAATTTCAAGCAAAGTTGTGTACCAGTGTCTGTACAGGGATCTTGTTTCAGAGGGGTTGCTGGTTTTTTTTCTCTTTTATCTAATGGCTTTGTGAATGGATTAGATTTTTATAAAACACTCACACAAATCTTCCTATACGTACCAGGCTGGGTTTTTCTTTGTTTTTGTCTACTTTACCAAACTGAAGGTGTTTCTGTTTGTGTTTAAGTTCACACTGATGTCCACCCAACATACTTCCTGCTCTGAGATCAAGCTACAGTTAAGGTCATAAAACAGTTACTGGATGTTGCATAAAGCACAACATACCACACAATCGCAGTCGCAAATTCAAGTAAATGGAACAATACTGATAATAATGTAGAACCCCGTGTCAAACTCCAGATTTGGGCCTTGCTACAAATTTAATCTGGCCCTGCCAAATAATGTTATAAAGACTTTAGAACCGGGCCACCTGAATCGCTGTTGCTTCTAATTTGATTTAAAAACAAAAAACAAAAAAAACTTGAGCGCTTTTAGAACAGACTTTGAAGATGACAAATTTAAGCCTGAATATGTCAGTAGTGTGTTGGATTCTGGCGTGGAAAAAGGAACAGAGAACATCCAAATGGGACCGATCTAACTCTTATGAAAAGACGGCGGGTAATGTGGGTCGGAACAACAGAGTCAGCTTTTTTTTTTTTCCTCTTTTATTCTCTTCTTATTTAAAAGTAGAATGTTAGTAGCTGTAGGTTTAAAGCTGATTTGGTTGAATAAAATGTATTTCTAAGAGAAAAATATGTAAAAATGCTAATATAGAGTAAGGCATGAGAAATGCTAGGGATGTTTTTTTATTTTGATCTTTTCTTCTTTAATAAGTGTTACTTTCATTAAGTAATTCACATTTTTATATGAATAATGTGACATGTTTTATATTTGAAGACCAAGGTCAGTTTAAATGTTAATTGCCCGCCGTCAAAAGGTGCAAGTGAAGCAACGTTTTTGCCTGTCTGTTTATGTGTGTTTGTTAAAATATCTTATAAACCACTGGACAAATTTAAATGAAACTTGTAGAAAGTAATCATTGAATGTATATCTACAACTCAATGATTTTTAGGGACACCCAATTCAAGATGGCCACCACAGCCAACTGACCTTTGGAAACACAAAAATGCCTATAAGTCAGGAACTTTAACATATGTTGAGCTAAAATTTGACATGGTAGTGGGAGAGCATTATCCCCAACACATACTCTGAGTGCTAAAAGATGGCACAAGATCTTTGTTTAAAATTTTGCCATTAACTATTTGGAGCCAACTCTGTCTGTTGGCAGAATGTCCCATGAACCACTGGACATATTTGAATGAAACTTAAAGGATCTGTTCATTGGATATTCATCTACAACTTATTAACAGTTCAAGATGGTTGCTACAGCCAACTGATGTTAGAAAACACACAAAGAAATGGTTGGAATCCAGTCATTTTTTTACAGATATTGTGCTAAAACTTAGTGTGGTAGTAGCAAAGAGTCAGTGACAGCACATACTCCAAGTGCTACACATTGCACAAGAACTTTGCTAAAAACTTTAAGACTATCTGCTGGAGTCAACCCTGTTTGTTAGCAAAATGTCTCATGAACCACTGGCTGCATTTAAATGCAACGTTCAGAAAGCAATCATTGAATATACATTTGCAACTGATTAACTTTTGAAGTTAACCCGTCACGACTAATTACTATTACCAAACACAAAAGATTGGCTATAACTTAATCAATTTTACAAATATTTAGATAAAATTTGATGTGGTAGCAGCTGAGAGTCATTGGTTACACATACTCTAAGCGTGTCAACTTGCAATATTGCATGAGATTAGTTGAAGGCTTGACCAAAATGGCTACACCTCCATCAGTTCTCAACATAAGATCTTAGTTTCAAACTCTGACATGAAAGGCGGCGGGCGATATGCATTTCTTTATGGAACGCTCTGCATTTAATTTTTTTGATGTTTTTGACCAAGATTAGCCCTCGGCTAATGAGGAGTATGACACCGCTGCTGCAGAGCTACCGAACTTTTACTTGTGATCAACTGAGATAACTTTTTAATTACAACAACATCACTTTTGCCAGTTAAGCCCAAGCTCGACCAACCGTACATTATATTCAAACAAAATATTATATGACAAGCCCCTATTGTTTCCTGTTGTGAGTCAGCCTCATCCACAACACACACTCACAGACACACAGGTCTGTTTAGCTTAGTCTCCGATCCTCTCTGCCATATTTACTGGGTATTTACCTAACAGAGGCCTGCTGGAGATATTTATCGTCCTGATGGCTCTATATATAGGGCTGAGGAGCTCAGCGAGAGCAGAGGCAGGCACAGTGGGAGGTTGCTTCTCTAATCTCCATCTCCAGGCTGACAGGCCTGAGAAGGCCCTAATGAATGGCTCTTTTCATCTGCGTGCCTATGTGTATGTGACAGTATAAATATTTAGCAATATTGGAGTCAGCTCGTGATTTTACACAGATGGAGTGATTGATGGCTCAGCCCCCTGACGCATGCCAAAGACCATCCTGGAGATGTTATATAAACCATCGCAGCCTTTTTCTCTCCCTCCGTCATCGTCTCCATCTCACACTCTCCATATCTTTCACACTGCCTCCTCTGCTCTACGCCTCCTTCCCAGCTTGTCTTCTCGCTGTCGATCCGCCCTCTGTGGCTCTGCCAATTTGCCTCACTGTTGAATTTCTATCATACAGTGTGCTGTCTCTGTGGATGTAAGACAGGCTAAATCAGAAGAAAACAACCTGACAGGGAGGAAACTCCGAGGAGAGTGGTGTTAAAATGGTCCGCTAGAATCACTTTGGTAATATAAACCTATTAGGTAGGAGAAAAAAAAAGTTTTCAGAGTCCGTTGGCTCTTATTAGGCTCTGCAAAGGACAAAAAAAACTTTGCTTTACATTTTTTTCGGTTAAGTTTATATAACTACATGGTATAAAAACATTCAAATACAGTCTACAAACACAGTTGGATCCCACTCGTGTTATTTATTATGCAGTACGGAGCAGGTCATAGGGAACCCATGAGTGAAAGCTGTTCTACATTTCAATATAAGCATCCACACGCAGCACATAAGTATGCACATACACACAGAAATCCATGCACAACATGCTGTCATGTGTCAGAGAGAAACCAGACCACAGCCAGTTTGAGAAGCAACCAAACACACACACATTCCGCTGCCAATATGCCACCGAAACGCTACGCAGAAATATGTGTGTGTGTGTGTGTGTGTATTAACAGCCAAACTTTTGCGGACGGACTTTTGATAGTTGTGAGGACACTTGGGGTTTTATACAATGTTTGTTTTCAGAGAGGTTTTAAGGGAATATTTTGGCCATTTTCTTAATATCTAAAGAAAATATATCTAATAATTAAAGGAATAATATCTTCCCTGTTGTAGAGTTTTGTTTAAGTTCGACGGTATGGACTGGCTAACAGCTAGTCCAAGCGAGGCCAAGTCTGCTGCCACCCTGATTCCGGTCTCAAGCTTTTTAGAGTGGTTCACACAAATGCCACAATTTATACTTTATACTGTGGTCATGTTTGTATTATATGTTGATTTACATGGAGTTCTATGGTTGTTTGTAAGTGCAAATAGCTGCAGTAGCAAGCTATAACCCTTGTGGCGCAGCCTGGGATCATTTCTGGCAGGGATATTTTAATGTTTCTGCCAAAGAAAACCATGTAGAATCACCCACTGTGTTGCCAAACTGATGACGATGAAAAGGTTGAAATAAAAACGTTTGCAAGAAACGCAATGAAATTTTGAAAACTGGAGTTGTCTTGAGACAGCAGCAATCCACTCACATGAACTGGTCATAATATGGCTGCTCCGGAAGTACAACAGGTAGCTGCTGTTGTCACTATTTGCACTTGCAGCTCTAGAATTCCATGTAAATAACCATGTTATACATAATTAGTGGCAGAATAAAGATCTAAGAATCTAAGAACTGCTATAAAATTGTGGAGCTTGGAGCTGCTTTAAGATGGCAGCAATCCACTTTTGTCGGCTGCATTTGAACTACCCATTAGCTTATTATTCTAGTCACTTTATTTGTCTCACGTGAGGTCGTTCAAAGAGCTATCCATAACAGGTAAGATATTAATAATTCACAACCGTTCCACAAAACTCCTCTTTCAAATGGTCGGAATATCCCTTTAAGACTAAATATCAAACTTGTGGCGTAGATATTAGCAGAGGTTAGGGTAAAGGTTCAGACTTGGTTCGGATTATGTGTGCAGTGGTTTCATTTAGGATTAGAACAAGATCTCTGTTGATTTGATATATATTAATCTGTTGTATTAGGGTGTGTGTGTGTGTGTGTGTGGGTGTGGGTGTGTGTGTGACACTGTGTCTAAACTTTCTGTACTGTGTCTGCATAGCCAATTAAACTAAAATACACGAACAAAATCCCCAACCAAACAGAAGAGGACTTTAAGGGGGGGTGTCGAAGATGTATTAACCTTGTAATTGCCTGTGTAAAATATGTTCCCTTGGTAATGAAATTTCCTCCTTTAATTTGAAAAAATTGGGGAAAGATCCTCCCTTGCCCCCCCTATTTTTATTCCCCCACTATGTGTTTTCCTATTTAATTGCTTTTAAAACTTCAATCTCAAACACCCCCACAGCTTTTGTGTGGGGAAGGACCAGCGCTGGATCGCCACATCTATTAATCTAACTGTCTTTTGTCGAAATTAGCATTCAAATGTGATCGGTTCCACTGCGTCTTATTCGCCGCTTGCGATCCGTACAAAATCCACACTCCTCTGCAATAACTACAGTGCCCTTCAAGACGCGTACCCCCCTTTGCTTTGCTTTGAGAGGTATTGATTTTTATTTGTTCTGTAATGAGAACAATTAGTCTTTTTCTTGCCCTCTTTCATCTATCACCTCCAAATTCCTGCAGCTCCACCACCCATCCGGCCTCTGTCTCCAAACCCAGCTGGAAGTCTGTTCACTGGGCAGAGGACATCGCTGCTCCCCCTCTGAGGCAGAAGTATAACAAAAGAGAGATAACATTTTGCTCTTTCCATCTGACTGTATCCAAACACTCTGGTGAATAGCACTCGTCCGAACAATGCGCACGTCTCTTAAAGAGAGGCTTTCTGAAGAATGGTGCTCTTCTTTCAAAGAAAAAGGAAAACGCTAATGGGAAATATTTGTTCACGTTTTCATTTTCTCCTAATATGACATTTTTATTAGAAAGCAAGATAAAACATTATAAGAACAAAAAAAAAAAAAAAAAACTTCTATCGGAATAAGTTTATTATTAATCATTGCTAAAGTAAAATAGAAATGAACTGCATCCTATCTATCATGCTGGATGTCTAATCTCTCATTTTATTAAAAGGCTGACGTCTCCCCCGTCGACTGGCCCAACTCTAATTGATGTGGTTAGGAGAAATTACCACACTCCAAGTCCAGCGTGGCTGGGTGTTAACATGTATCATAAAATGTGAAAACATAATAAAACACTCAGATCTATCCATTAGGAATGCTTTAATTTCCGCAGTGGCAGGCGAGTGGCAGGCAGGGCTGCCGTCACGAGGCTTTAGCTCTTTTAAACCCCCTGATTGACAGGCTGATTTGTGACTGACGGGATAAGCGTCTCGCTGCCGTCGACCTGTACACAAGCAAGTGTGGGTGCGCATGTTCCACGCGTGCTACGCCAGGTCCCAGTTTAGCCCGGGCTGAAGAGAAATGAAGCATCAGAAAGAGTCCATTTCTCTTGCTGTGTTGCCTGAGCTTTACTTACCCTAATGATGTATAATAGCCTGCAACTACACTTAACCTGAGTATTACTGTGGCAAAGACTGAGTGGAAGAGGCACACACACACAGTCACATAAAAAGGTCTAGTTTTTCTCAGGACTCTGCTTACTAAAGTCTGGAGGGGCAGCGCATGAACTGGCATGTTGAGAAATGAAAGGCTCTGAAATCTCACTCCATCAAGTCACATCAAATCCTAAGATGTATATTAAAAACGACAGCTGCATCCTTGTTCTCTCTCCAATCCCTCACTCACACTTCACTCTGCTGCTGACTCATTCTGTTGCTGTAAACGATACAAGCAGTTAGCCTGCTGCATCTGTTGTCTCTTAATTAAACTAATTCTGCAAGATGCCGGAGTATTTTCATACATGCAGTATAAAGTCTGGTCCTTTAACCTCTTTCGCATTAATTAGCACGGATGAAAACATCACTTACGCATGCATCTCACGAGTGACTGAATGAACGTACGTGCACATGCGTGTGTGTGTGTGAGACAGGTCGGAGACAGAGGAGAGACAGTAAATGACAGAGTCACGTGAGAGACTACTGTATGAAACCTCAGATCTAATCAATAGGAGCGAGGAGGACGCCAGGCGCCAGCCAGAGGGTCACCACTCATCACTCAGGTCAGCGGCGAACACATCCGTGCGTGCACGTGCACACACACAGACACACGCGCGCAGGGAGGGCATTGCATGAGGGCACATTACTAGACAGGACTATGAGGCAGCAGAAGATGGGTCAGGGAGAGGTTGATGCGCATAGTAACAGAGAGCGAGCCGGATCGATGGGAGAGATTGAAGGAGGTCTGTAATACCGGAGGAGTCACGGATGTCCAGAACGCAGCTAAGCAGGGACAGGAGACAGGTCAGGAGGGTTAAAACAACCTCACACCGCAAGGATGAGACATCAGCAGGCCGTAAAAGAGGCGAGGGAATGGTCAAATTGACTGATTTTGATGCTTGGAGTGGCTGAATCCAATTGTGGTCATGGGAGAGAACAGATGAGACGATTCTCTGTGGAATTAGTATGATTTGGATAGAAATGTCCAGGTTTACCAATATGACAAATATAGAAGGCTTTTAGCTATGTTAGCAACAGGAGATGGCCTGCAAAGCTGTGAGAGCTCAGCTGAAAGTGGGACATTAGAATGAGTGTTTGTCTCTCTGTGTGTGTGTGAGAGAGAGAGAGATGGACTAGGCTTGGTGGCATTTAGCCCGGTTCTATAATGACACAGAAGGCTTGGGAGGAGACACATGCACTGTTATTGAATTATTGAAGTTGCACAGAGAGGTATAAATCCACCTCGGAGATTCCGTACTGTTGTAACACACACACACACACACACGTGCACGCGCGCTCACACAGAGGCCACATACAGCGAGGGTGGCGTGACGACTGCAGACTTTGACTTGCTGACCTTGAGGTTGTTAAAACAAGCTCTCCGTCAGCTTTTCTGCAAAATATGTTTACCTCGTGAGAAAGGAGAGAGAGAGAGAGAGACGGAGGAAGAGAGGGAGAAAGACAGAGAATGAAAGTGTGCTCTGCTGACATTGCCGGAATAAACACAGCGACTCCATCAATTCTTCAGGTACTGTGAGGAAAAATAAAAAAGCGGAGACACCACAGAGGGAGACATAAAGAAACTACCAACCAGTGCTGGGCAGGCTCCAGCCAGCTTTTTACAACACACCGCCATCATGACTGAGCCTTAAGATTAAGCTCTTGAGGCCACAAACAAACATCCCAATACCAGGAAACCACAGCACAAACATAGATTAAAAGAAATCTGCTGCTGTACAGTATACAGTTGAAACCAGAAGTTTACATACACTA
>JAOXNZ010000054.1:21812080-21843338 GCA_028566095.1 Kryptolebias brasiliensis | reverse complement strand
ATACATACATACATACATATATATAAAGATATATATTAGGAATTACAATAAACTAACTCACTCATGTGATAAGATCAGTTTTTTATTGCTCAATATAGTGACAGAATCACTCAACCAATCATAAAAGCCAGAGAAAAATGGGTATCCCTCTGAATAAATCACAATTAGAGAAAAATTGATTTGACTGCAATTCAACAACAACAACAAAAAAAAAGTTGAGGACAGTCTTGGGTGCAAGAAAAAAAAAAAAAAAGAAGACAACTAAATAGGAGATTCACAACAGGACAAAAAAATTGATTCAGTTTCGTAATATCGCCGCTCCGGCAAAAATTAATGTTCCTGGTTAGTTAGTGGTGCTAACTGGGCGTGCAAAATTAAAATGTTAACGTCATCGCTAGCTGGGAACGAGGACAAGCCCCTTCCAGCTGTATTTGACCTAACAGAGCGTGTTTCTTCCTCTTCTTCCCCTCTCTGCTTCAAGTGTCTCCCAAACTAATAAAAACAGCCTCACAAATCCCCCCCACCAATGAAGCCCCCTCCCACCCCCCACGAGAACTGTCACATTAATAACACTGCACTCGTATTCAAATTTTCTGTCGAAAAGCTAAAGAAAGATTGAATGCCCCACCACGGCGCGGCCAAAGATTGAAGACGTGTCTCATTGACATTGTTAAAAGTTTATGAAAATATATGAATTCTCAAACGTGGCAGGCCGCCGTGCAGCTCCACTCCCAACACTTCTGTTAGAGACCGCGGCTTTTAATCAAAATGATTGAATACCACGAGTTTGGATTCAGGGATTCTAATAGAGGACGGATAAAGTGTCACGGTCCAGAACTAGAAAAACCACACGGGATCACACATGCATGCATAAAAACCTTTCTACATAGTTTTTTTTTTTTTTTTAAACTCCATATTCCTCATTGGTAGGTGTCTTGTTTTCCTCTGTTTCAGAGTGCTTCTGTAGAGGGCTGTGTGCCTACTGCAGAGTACAGCGGGCGACTCCTTGTCTTTTGGCTCAGTTTTCTTGCTTTCTGGAGCCGATATAGAGCTGTTTCTGGGGTAACAGACACATGGCACAATCACGTGCACACACACACACTCTCATACTTACACGCACATTCATAGACATATGCACATTTAAAAGTCATGTTGGCTGTATTGTAACAGATGTGGGAAACGTCACAAGTGAATACTAGCAAACTGACAGGTGTCATGTCTACATTTGTCTACGTGTTTTTTGAACTGTTACAACGGTAACAAAGGGATGAAATAAGGGCGTTCAAAAACAGAGGCGTTGCATTAAATAGCAACAGAACTGAGGACTCCACGTCGTCTTTTTGGATCACGTCGTGGTCACGACTCATAATGATGAAAGAGCTAAAGAAAGTAAAGGGGTAGTTCAAATCTTTGAATGTGGGGTTCTGTGGAAAATTTACAAACAAATAATATATTTGAGCGACTTCAGCTTGGAAAAACACCATTTCATTCTGACCAGATTGACGAGCTAAGAGCTAGTGGTTGCCTAAAACAACCCCAATCCTAAAATTTCACACCTTTTACAAAAAAAATCCCACTTCATAAGCTCTGAAGTCTCGCTTTGAGCAACAGTTTTAGTGTCTAGAAGCTATTCTTATTACCTTTGTGTTAATTTAGACTGAAAAAAACTTCTAAACTGCATATTAGAAGGAAATTTCACCACATCTTAAGGTGGTATCTCACTGGGCTGTGACTAGTTGGCTAACAGCTTTCATGAGGGAGTTTCACAAAGATTGCTCTGGTACTGAATTTTGTTGCATGAGTTTCACAGGCATGTTTAATAAAAATATGTAGACAAATTTTCTCTCAAAATAGTCACGGAGTCAATGCAGGCGTCTCCAACCCGACTCAAGAGTGCTACAGCTGTGTACTTACTCCTGCACAAGCAAATGTCCAGCTTTAAAAAAAACACACTGATGATGATAAGTAATTATTGAAAATCTGATCGTCAATTCAAAAGTGTACTTCAGCAGATAAAATCATAAACGTGGGACTAAGGTGGGTACAAAATGAGCCGAGGTGTGTACGATGTGGGCGGAGGCGAGCAACAAAATAATGTGCATTGCTTAGGATACAGTTTTACGAGTCGTGCACACAAAAACAGGCTGTGATTTTTCAAAAACAAACTGTTTAAAATGAGGCCTCACAGCTGGTTGGTTGCTTGCTCGCAAACGCTCAGAATTCAGAGAGACTGCAGCCTAAAATCTGCCTTTTTTTCTCGCAAGTTTCCCTCAATTCAGAGCTGCCGACAGTCACAGCTCAGTGAGATAATACCTTAAACAGAGCAAGATTTTATGAAGAATCTTCTGACAAGTAAAATGGTTCAATAATAATCCATGGTAGGAGGTACTTAGTGTTGGATTCTCTCGTGTTCTTGTGTGTAAAATAATTTTTTTCAAAAAAATGTCTGCAGATCAGTCGGTTTCTGTGCCAACTACCACAAAAACTAGCGACAATGTCCCAAGGTACAAACTGATTTCTGATGTTTACTGTGTCTTTTCTGCATCTTTACACGTGCGTTTACTTACATGCCTACGTTGAAGTAAAGATAGCCAGAGACAGGTGGGAGTTACTTTCTGTAGCAGGTGGCAACTAAGCACCTGCATAATCCCTTGCATTGCTAGAAGCAAAGGGAAATGAAGTAACACAAGCATGCCGAGTAACAAACAGTAACATATTACTTACTGTCACCTGCGCATTTGCTTATCCTTATCTGCACAGATAGCGATCTCTGCCTTTGTGGCTGAACCTGTCATATGTATATTTAATCTAGTATCAAAGACAGGCAGCGGCGGTATAAAAAAACAAGCCTTAGATTAGTTTGTTTGTTGGGCTCTGGATAATTAATGTTAATGAGCGCTGATTACACATCCTCTGTTGTATCCCGCTGAACGATTTATAATCACAGTGTTTATTTTCAATTAAAGGTGACAATTGTCATAAAAACAAAATGAGTAATGAGCAATCAGGTTTTTTTTTTCCAATCTGAACTGTATCATCGTATTTAATCCAGGAATCTCCAACAAAAAGCTAATCGCACAGTGATTCGATACACGTATGACACCCATATCTTCTAATAAAAAGTGCATTTGAGTTTGATCCAAACCCCTCCAAACTGTCAAATGCTGGGCAAGAAAACCTGTGCGTGTGTGGCATACACAAGCGTGTATGAGTTCTCATTTCTCCGTAGCAAGCAGGTGGTGTTTTTCTCTCACTCCAGGAGGCAGCTCAAACAAAGAGCTTTTAGCACCAACTTATCAATCTCTGCTGTGACACGACTAACAGCTGGGCAGAGGGCGGGCTGCAATACGCACACACGTAGCCACATACGCATGCACGTAACGCATGCCTAATAAACCTACACAGGTTAAAAAAGGTAAATCAAAGAAAAGAGACAGTTGGAGATCGATGCAGCATTCCCACAGCGTCATCCTTTCATGGTCTTTACCCAAAGTGAGGTTTACTTACCTGTTAACACAACAAAACACCTACTTGTATTCTATTAAAAAACATGATTGGTGGGAAGCTGTAAGATACTGCAGTTATTTGGATGAACAAAGAATGATGTACACCTAATGTCTGCTGGATGACCAAAACCAAAACCTAATTTATCTAAAGATCTTAGAAGAGCAGATGGGATTGTGATTTTAGACAAAAAAGATCCAAAGCGATATATTTCTCTAAGGTTAAAGGAAGTTAATGTGAAAAAAGACATGAGCTTCGAAGACAGTTGGTGCCAGAGTTTGATGGCGGAAAAAAATAAAATAAAAATTTGGTAGTTTTTGACCGCAGTTGATTACTTCACATTCTTTATAACCAATTAAAGTAGTTTGTCTTTTTTTGTTTTGTTTTCACACTGCCAGAATTGTGGTCATCCACAGTTCTTCAGGTTAGATCCTGCTTCCAAGTAGCTGTTTTCTTGGCTCGACAGGGAGTGTTGTGCAATCACAGCGTTCTTCTGATGGTGCAAAATCAAAAATGGAAGTTCTTATAATTGCTCCACAGTGGGGTCAACAGTCTTTATAACTGTCAGAAAGTCCTTTTAACCATTTGGTCCAAAAGCAACTGTTATTTCTTTAATTGGGTGGAGTTTGAGCTTAGTCATTAACTTATGTCTTAAACAACTTCCAAACAGACAAAATAAGCCCAACGCCCTTCGACATTCCTTATTTTTTTTAAAAAGCAAAGGAATAAATCTGTACCGGTTCCACTCAAAAGACACAGTATGTGAGGATTTTTACTTGACTCCATCTCTGAACAGCGCTGACGGAAACAGTGGAAAAACTTGGATGCAAGTGCCAACTCTGAATGACTACAGCATGCACAGTGAGGGCGGTCCTGAAAAGATGTTTTAACAACCCATTTTTACCAACTCAATCCCCTCACATGGAGGCTCTGAAATGAACAGTACCAGAAACCTGCAGACAAAAAGAGGCACTCCAGATCTATTCAAATAGTCTCAATTGCTGCTGGTGGCTCACTCCTACTTTTGCCATAGAGTCAAAAATAATAGACTATTTTTCTCAGAAAGTTGTGCTTATCAGAATGTGTGGTTTGCCACAACCTGTGAGATGCTCAGATGACGTCCCTTGCTGCTGTAGTAGTCTGCAGAGGTGTTCCTGGGAGCAATTTTTGTATTATATGTATAGTACTTGTGCACAGCGAGTACCTTTGCTACCTCTGCAACAGAAGGGGAAATAAGTCTGTTGTTTCTGGTGTACATGTTTTAAAATGAATATGTACAAGTTATAATCAGTCTTGCATGCATTTAAAGACTTTCCTCCAATGCAACAATTAATAATGACAACCTTGCCCAAAAAAATCAAGACTTTCATACAGCATGGGCCTTGTGCTAACCGGTGGTTGGAAAAAACTACATTTCAAACCCACCAATAATCATCACATGAAAGTTTAAGTCCATTAATGATTAGTGAGTTGAAGCTGTAAATCCTGCCAGAGACAGGCAGGATAGAGATTGAAGCCCACCCAGTGAATGATGGCGCGAGGTTCAGTCAAATCCATCTACATTAAAGCTCCGGGCCTCGTCTTCCTCCCTTGCTTGGTTCTCTAAAGAGCCACAGTTATCACTCTCTTCTTTAACCTCCAGCTCCCTGCCTTCCCAACATCCACCCCTTTGGATTTGCCCTTTCATTATCTCTGCAGCAAGAAGGGAGGGAGGAAAGAAAACAAGAAGAGGGGAGTGGAGAGGTCTGAAGAGGTTTTCAAATCCAGTGAAGCCTGTCACATTACAAAAACATGTCGCTTTAAACTAAATGTGAAATATCAGTAATTGAAGCCATAAATCCACAGTTGTGTTTCCTCTCACCTCCTCCCTGTCCTCTCTCTTTCTCCTTTTTTTTCTCCCCCTCTCTACCCATCACTCCCTTGGCCTCTCTCTTCCTTTTGTGAGTGCTTTTGATGAGCGGTAAATTGGAAATTATTTTGTGTTGTAATGCGGCCCCTGAAACGTCTTCCCATTACCATGCGTCAGTCAGCACTGACAGTGAAATTACTCAACTGTCAATCTGGCTATCAAAAGAGGTGGGTGGGGGGTTGTTCACTGAGGTGGGTGGGGGGTAAACTGGGAGTTAAAGATTGATCGATAAATAGAAGATCGGGCAGATGGAAGGAGGGGTCTGCAGAAAAGAGACGAAGGGAGGGTGTTTGGTCTATCATCATACTTCTATTGTGATTGAATAAATCAGAGCTGTGGTGGAATTAAGCTGTCACCATCTCACCCCCACCCCTCCTGAGTTCTTACTACTCTGTGCGTGTGTGTTTGTATGCCAGCTGTGGGTGCCATTACTAGTACAGGCACCATCTTGCAAAGGGGCAACAGCAAATTAACCATAATTGCATGTAAGGGACGATAAGAGCAAGAAATGTATAGAATAGAGTAAATTGGGTAATTCGTTTGTATGGAATTAATTTAGGGTTTGAGCAAGGTTCCTTGGTCCTAGCTCAGATCCTCTCCTGCTGCGTTCCAAGATTGGCTCTGTGTGGATGTCCCAGAGGGCACAGCTGTGTTTTTGTTTTGTGTACATTTTTAGTGATATAGCTGGGAAATAACAAGCTAGATAAAGCATTACCTGCACCTGGCGATCATTATAAAGCCAACCCCTACCAACGCGATCAAAATGTGTCGTTTTATTCAGTCTATTTTTGTCCATACTTATACTCTGAAAGGATCTTATAGAGATTTACAGCATTAAAAGTGTGGATTTACAAATATTTCCTGTAAAAATGAGGGTAAATAACAGTTGGAGGCACAGATCGCCTGCTTCCATGAATAGATCCTGAAAGCTCTGCCATTACACTGCTGCAGTGGCTGTGCTTGGTGTGATGTGTGTCTGTAATGACTGGTGTGTTGAGAGGTTCTGCGGTATATAGGGGAAGCAGGAGAGAGGAGAGTGAGAACTCCTTTATTGCTCAATGCTAAATTAATTGCACCAATTATTCACGGAGAGAGTTGTCTAGTGACGGCCTTTGGGGGGCGAGGCCCTGACCGCTCTCCCTCATTTTTAATTGGCTGTCCTGTTGAATAATTGATTGGAGCAAATGTGAAATGGATGGGAAGGTCCAAGTGTCTTTCATCACAACAGGCTGGCTGCTCTGACAGCCGGCCACAAACAAACTCTGCTGCTGTATGCAATAAACAAACTGCACGCAGTTGTACTCGGCGTGGCCACTGCAGAGGGGTTAGAATAGCAGATATGACTTGTGGGCGACACACTGGCCTCCGAAACTCCGACAAGATCCAAAACACCGGTAAAACTGACACTGGCCAGGCAGAAACCTAACAGCGGATGGGAGTGCTATTTGAAACATGGCGTTCAAGCAGAACCTGATTAATTGTGCTGAAATAATTCATCAAAAGTTGAAAGCCTGTTCACTGTTTATGAAGTGTAAACTCAATATAAAAAAGAACACAAAAAAGTGAAGCTACTGGGTGTAAGATTAACAATCTACTTCTTGTCAAACCCTACTCTATACAGCAAGTGCGTTTTTAAAGTCAGTGTATGTTTTAAGTTATAATTTTCAATAAAAAAATTACCTTTTGGAAAACTATTACTTTTATTTTTACTTTATGAGGTCAGAATGATTTTAGTCCTCTTCTTTGTTTGAATGAGTTGGTTACTCAGGTATGTTTTGTGGCGATACGTTACAAAACAACAGAAAAGGAAAAAAAAACACACTCGTTTGGTAAAGTCTTCATATTATTTTTTTTTGTGGCCTTTAGGTTTTTATTGGCATGTAGACTATAGGTGGCATATAGTTAAAACTGTCTTCATGAGGCTTCAGCAACATTATACTATTACAAAAGTACCATGAGAATGTAAAAACACACTGATGCAGCAAAACTGACACATCATTTACGAAATGGGACAAGCTGCGCAGTAAAGGACACCAAGTATTTTAGGATCATGCACAGCTGCTCAAAGCAAAGTAGCAAAACTTAATCAGTCATTGCAAACTTTACAAGTTCCCCAAGTTAGTATATTGTTACAAAATCTCAATTTGGTCTTCTATCATTCAAGACGACCTGTGTTTTTATGTGAGCTGGAGCCAAAGGAAAGACAATTGTCTTGCTCACTGGAGAGGGACACTACAATGGAAAGAAAAAAAATTGAAATATATATGAGCCTGATGAGATGTTTTAAATGTCCACTTGTGAAGCTCAAAAAATTGAGCTTCACATTTTTATTGCACCTCTAATGCAAAAATTTTTTTTGAACAAAATAAATAAGAAATTACAGAAATTTTAAGGAAAGTGATAATGTCCTACTTGATCCTTGTCAGACAACCAGCTGTATGAGAAAAAGTAGGCAACTACATAATCAAAGGCTAAAGGTTTTGAACCCATGAGGACCTCTGATCCATTAAGTACAACCAACTTATGAGTAAATGCTCTCCACAATTTGAAATTACACAGCTACAGAATATAACTTTCATTTGATTAGTTACACGATGCAATAGAAATAAGAGCTAATACAAAGAGATAATTACAAATTATCTCTTTGTATTAGGTGTTATTGTTGAGCTTTATATAAAATTACAAAAAAATTCAAAACATTCATCTTGAATTTTGACCTAAAATCTCTTATTCAGCCTCAAAAATTGCATCAATATTTAACATACCAAACCTGTCCTCGATTTTCTACATTTGTGTTATTCTCTATTGCGCATAATAAACGCACACAGATTTGTTTTACGCATCTCATCCACAGTTAGGCACCCACACAAACACACACACAGATACACACACACACTGGCTCAAACCCCTCAGTAATCAAAGGCTATTAACTCCCGGTGCTTTCGCAACAAAACAGATGTAAGATTCATGAGTCTCTGCCGGTGACTGTTGTCTTTGCCACAGGCTAGTAAAGAAACAATTAGTGCAGAGCTGGCCTCACTGTCCGCCACAATCAATAGTCCCTGATGGGCTTCTAAGCCTATTGACCGAAGCCTGTTCCTCTCCCTGACCTCCAATCTGTAGCAGCCAACAGCAGCGTCAGTCCACCTCTCTGAACCTCGGGACGGGGTTACTAGGTTAAACCAGGTGGGTTCCATGCAAACAAGCATTTCTTACTGCTGTCTGCTTTGGCATGCAAGAGGCGCACAGGAGGGTTAACCTGAGAAATAGGTTACTGGATATTTAGCTTCAAATACAACCCAAACAGGATCAACTTAGTGAAAGGTATCCATGGAGGGCTTTTTGAAGAGAAAAGAAAAACAATCATCTTACGCACAGGTTATGTTATAAAGTGGGAAGTTACAAACCTGATCACCAAGTGTGACTACACTGCAGATGGGTTGTACGCAGTCTTACATTTCAAGTCTTTTCAGCTCAGCTGAACGAGTCCTTCAGTTCAGGAGGAGCAAGTTGCAGCTCTGCATCAGTCCTTTTTCTTTTCCTTACCATGGCTGAATTCAGACCTCTATCTGACATTTATAACTAGATTTAGACAAGTGCAGAAAAAGAAACTGCGCAAATCACTATGAACACTTTTTCATTTAAAATTAATGTTTTTAATATCTTGTTCTACTCTGCTGTGTGGATTTGGCACATTTACTGGTTTACCTATATTGTCTCCAAATGTTCATTACATTATCTCAATGCTTTTACATTTTTCTGCACCTGCTGCCGATTCTCAGCTGTACAGCTCTATTCCACTGTTTCTGTTTATTTTGTTTACTTAAATTTTACTTGATTTTTCTTTGTTTCATGCCACAAAATACAGGAAGATGTGCAGAATATGAATTTCAGTGTACTGTGTGACACTGACTATGGTACACAAGACAATAAAAAACCTTTCAGTTTTAGCTAAATTTAGCCAGGTTTTAGACAAGATGTCTTTTTAATTCAAAACAGAGTCAGTGAGGCTCACACATGCATGTTCTCCAGACTGAACCAACTTTTGCTTGATTTACATCTCATCTCTACATCTGAATGCTGCTAGCGGCAAACAGAGTTACACTGAACCGACTCAAAGGTCAGGTGGGGTGGGTCAACATTTTGAGATTATTTTTAATATTAAATTTTTAGTTTGCAGCTAAAAAGTTCAATTTGAAGTGCAAGCATTTGTCTTATTGCAGGGAGTGATAGAGGTTTTTAAGTCAAAAACTGAGTGAGCAAAACCAGAAACTTGCACCAAAAAATGGGCGTGAAGTTACTCTACATGAACCAATGACAGGACGCAAACATACGAACTGTAGGCATTGAATATTTTTATGATTAAATGTTTGCAAACCAAATATAATCAGAATTAGTTACAGAACATTTGTTTCTTTTGTTAAAGGCTGCAGAATTCTGAAGGTCAAACACTGTGATGGTGTCTTTCATGGTTTAAGTCCCTTAAAGGTTTTTGGACAGTTTTGGACAGTTCTACCTCTTCTGATCAAACTGCAAACTTTAGTTACAAGTTTTCAGTGAACAATTTTTTTTTAAAGAGGATAAAATAAGTGTACCTGTCTAGGTCCATGTTCTCCTGTGATTTTTTAAGATTATGTGTGCAGCTTATGTCAGTTGACTCACACACAGCATCTTGTACAAATCATCTCACTTAACAGCCAGCTTGGTGGCACAGAGGCGATCTGCAGATGTTACAGTAATTGTCTGAGTTTGTGTTCGTGTCCTGTCAAACCCTCCTCTTTCCCTCACATGTACCAACATCTGGACCGGTCCTACTCGCTGCCTCCCTGCATGCTGCCAGGGACATGTTTCTTACTCTGCCTGTTCGGGAGGAAGAGCGGGAAACTCGACAGAGGAAGTAAAACAGCTGTAAGAATGAAGAGGTGGGCATCGAGGAACAGGTGCCACTCCCACTGACAGGCTGCCGCCCATGACCCCACCATGCCACCACCCCACCTACACTCCTACGTAGGTAGTGAGAGTAATAGTAGTTCGAAGAGCGCCCTCCCACAACCACTCTTCACCCCACGCCCACATTCCTCCTCTTCCTCAGATGGCACCTCAACTCAATATGGCTCCTGGGTTCACAGATTGACAACACGCACACATGTTTGTTAGCAACAAAAATATCCCTGTACATATTTATGAGACTGCAAACTTGATAACGCACGGACACAAGAAAAACTACTAAAGAAATGTGGGTATTTTTAGCACAAAAGCATGAGATCCAAACCTATTGGGTGATATATTTTAGTGTATTGATTAACATGTGGTGTGTAACATCTCCATGGGTGGCTAACAGAGGCTGTCTCTGTTTAAATCAATCACTCAACAGATCAACATACAAATCTCATTATCCGTCCCCATGTTTGTCCATTCGTCTGAGCTTTCATCAGGCTTATGGCAGAACAGGACAGCGTGGAAGGAGGGTTGAAGGGAGGTTCAGGTGTGTGCATAAAGCATCCCCCCACCTCTCTGTCTGCCCTCACCCCCCCCTTCACTTCCCTCCCTCTGTTGCCGTGGCGAGGAGGGCAGTAATTACTCTGGTGTCAGCGTTGCTGGGTGCGACTCCTCCCCCGGCAAGGGGCGGCGGGCATCCATAACCCATCGTCCTGCCACGGGGTAAACGCCGGGCCATCCATCACGCACCCACTTGACAAATACCTTCCATAATAGAAGTTTATTTTTATGGGAGGCTGAATCAAGGACTTTCCCATGCATACAAAAACGTGTCAGAATTATTTATGGCTTGTGCTGAGACGCACAATATGTCATATCAAAGTCCCATCCTGCTTGCTGGCGCTGTTGGAAGCTGCCGACGCTCGGCCTGTCGATATCTACGCTCGCTATCAATAATGTGGAACACTGCCACGATAAGCCTCAGGATTCGGAGGTCATACTTGACACACACACACACATATATGCAGCCACCACTCAGATCTATGCAAAAAAAAAAAAAAACTCACAAATGGCAACGGATATAAAAATGTGTTTCTAAAAGTGCATTTAAAACAAAGAAAGACAGATAGACACACACGCGCACACACACAGACTGGGAGGAAAATGTTAACGCACGCGGTTTAGATGAGAACATAAGTTCATACATATGCCTACACTCCCTTGTGTAATGTACTTAGCTGTAAAAACAAACATGATTTTGCACACGGTACATAAAAAAAAACACACACACACAACCAGAGAAATACCTGGTCCTGCACAAATCAAATGAGCTTTTTTTTTCTACCTTTAGTTTCTCTTTCAGGAGTAAAACTGTTGTAAAAAATAATGTCCTGCTGTCTGTCAGTCAAAATAACTGCCAAGGTCAGACGGAAACAAAACAGTGAGAAGAAGAAGAAAGTAGTGTATCTGCTGTGCCTTTGTGTGTTCACCGCATGAGTACCTTCATGTCTGATAAAATAATCCATGACAATACGAGGAAAAAAATCCCAGGAAAAACACAACAACTTAGAGGAAATCTCTACACTGCAGCCAGCAAATCTGAGAGCTGTCAGTCAACGTGAGTGGCAACCCTTCGTGCCCACAGAAAAGTAAGTAAATTGGGTTTCCTGATAAGGCCTCTGCATCGCCGACACAACATCGGACAGAAAAAAAAAGAAAGAGAAAGCAAAAGGAAAAAAAATGAGCTGCTTTTTCCGTAGGCCACTTGAGTGCTGTCAGTCATCCTGACTGGCAGGCTCACATCTCGCCAGTGGAAAAAGCAAAGAAAGGGGGGAGAAATAGATTAACGTACAGAGAAATGAGGGAGGAGAGGAGAGGGACGGAATTAAGCCTGGCTGGGGGAAAATGAATAAATATGATAAATATGATAATTGAAATTATGAGATTTTTGGTGCTTGCTAGTGGATTCTGCGTTGTGCCCAAAGGGATTAGTCCGTCATTCACTGTCATTTTCAGCCTTTCTGTCCTCTCTAGGAACACAGAGTACAAATCTATACAAATGATTGGCCTAGCATTCCCTAAAGGAATTCAGATCGCCCGCCACCTTTCATGCCAGAGTTTAATATTATGTTGAGAAATAACTCAGTTACAGCTATTTTGGTCAAATCTTGAAAACAAAGTTCAAGCGATATTGCGAGATCTATGTGTTGTGAATGACTCTCAAGATCTTAAACAAAGATCTTGTGTGATTTATTAGTTCTTGGTGCATATGTTGGTGATGACTCTCAGTTACTACCACACCATACTTTATCGATTTGCTGTGGCGGCCATCTTAAGATCTCTGTTTAAATTGAGTTGGCTCCAAAAGTTAATCAGTTGTAGATGCACATTCAGTGATTCTGAGAATTTTATTAACATTCCTCCAGTGGCTCATGAGATATTTTGTTAAGTTTAGCTATAACAGTTACAGCCAAAGAGTATGAGTATGTGGGGATCACTCTCACCTACCGCCACACCCAAATTTTACTCAACATCTAGAAAATTAAAGCTATAGCCATTTCTGTGTTTGCTAAGGTCAGTTGGCTGTGGTGGCCATCTTGAATTAGGCTGATTTCAAAATGTAATCAGTTGTAGACAGACGTCAAATGATCCCTTTCTAAGAGTTTCATTAAAATCCACATACGGAGTAGGTCGCTGAGCAAAACTCAGAGGAAGCAGACGGTGAAAATGGCAGTCTCCAAAACCCAAGGAAAAAAGAAAAAGGAGGAAGAAAAACAGCAGTGGTAGCAGCGGGAGGAACTTTGTCCTGTGAAGACAGAAGATATATGGCTCAGGGGAGATAGTAGCAACAGTAAATGATTACCTTTTTACAAACTAGGCCTTTGTAATAAAATGCGTAGGGGGGAGTATTATCAATTCAGCCGCCCGGTAAAGATAGCATTTCTGAAGCCACGGCAAGGCTGATCGCTATCTTGGAGAGGAGCCTGAATTTGTATTCCTCTCTACACGTCCAGGAGCGAGCGGGGTCTCAGACCTGTTCCTGTGTGTGTTTGTGCAAGTGTGTGTTTTTGCTGAGAGAGACATCCGTTAGGGCCTCTTATGCCTTCAGGCCCAGTCGTGACAGAACCAAGATCTATTTTCTTGTACACCTCACAAACAGAAAAATCCAGAGTGTAGGTGCATGCACAAACATACACACACATACACGCCAAAAAATCTTGTATATGTACAAACATCCACGCTTAGTCCTTGGGGCAAAGAATATAAGATCGGAGATGAAGTTGTGTGTGAAATGGTGCGAGTCTGCGTGCGTGCCAAGCTGAGATTCTCTCTTAGATGGCTGATTTTGGAGAAAGACGCTGACAGATGACACACACATGCACGCAGTCTCAAAGAAACACTATTTTCAAACAAACACACTTGTCTGATAGCAGTCAAACAGAGTGGAGACAACAGACAGAGCAGCAAACAGACAGAGAGACAGATAGCTTGGCAGAGCTCGGCTGCTGGCCCGGACTCACATCACTCACTCTCCTCCAACACACAAACAACATCACTAAAACGCTAAGACATCATAGTGCGCAGAAACCACCAGACAAGAGCAGAAAGCGAAGATTGAGTGGGTCAAAAATGAGCAGATAGTTGTAAAGAGATACCGGCGTAGCCTGGGGGGGGTTATTGCATGCTGCTGAAATGTGGAATGTTTATATGAAACAGGGTGACTGATGATGTGACATCAGTGTGTGTGTGTGTGTGTGTGTGTACGCAGCTCTGGTTTAAAACACATCATGCACACGGCAACCCCGTGGAACCTTGTGGGTATAAAAAATTCACTGGATTTAAGGATAAAATACCAGCTTCAATCATACACTGTAGTCAGAGCTACACAGGAAGTGGTTTGGAAAAACTGCTGCACAGATACACACTGAACGGGTCAGTCTAAAGGCTGGAACATCAAGTAATTACATCAAGAAATTACTCTAAAACCACCGACTTGTGGTTTTATTTGGTAACAAAGTTTATCATTACTTATACAATTGTCAAGCTAATTTTTGAAGTAAAATTTTAAATGTCTGCAAAAAGAAACATGAACTTTTTAACTGGTTTAAAGTGAATTAACAGTTGAAGTTATGCACTGATGTAAATGAAATTAAAATCAGAGTTTACCAGCTGAAAAAAAACAATAATGAAGAAACAAATCAACCCTGTTATCATGGCCATCCATGAAGGGGAATTAAAAACAAAAATGCATAGAAATCTATTTTTGGATCATATATTTAGTCTAGCTTGATAAAAAAGCTCCACAGTGCAGTCATAAACCTGTTTCTAAAAGGTGATGTTTCTAAAAGGCAGAACTTTACTAAATCTACGCCTTAAACTTCAAAATTTACGTTAAGTTAAGTCAAACTCTATGCAAAATGAAGTGGAGTTCAAGCTTCAGATTTAAAATCACATTAAATTTGAATTTTAACACATTTACATATTTTCTTGAAGGCCTTACATTTTATTACACTGACACACTTTTTTAACAACTTGGCCATTTTATTAAATTTCAACTAAAGCAAATAACAAAAAAAAACACACATTGTCAAAGTTCCTGCTCATAAACCTCATAAAATGGGATCATTTTTAAACTAAAGTTCTGCTTATCTCAACAACAAATTCATAAACCACAGTTGTGCTAAAGAAACAAAAGGTATTTACACCCCTTCTCTCTTTCTGCACGTGTTTTTCTTTTTTTCCACAGGTGTCAGAAGAAATTTCATGGCCCGTGCATATGTGTGAATATGCCACACCCGTTTTGAGTGCTAATTTACCCTTTTAGGTTTAATCTCCCTGTGAGTGGCTTTTCTCGCCTTTTTAATTAGGCTATAGGGAGTAGACACCAACGTTCGACGCACAAAGACATCGAGACGCACAAGCGGCATAATTCCTGCTACCTTCTACACCCTCAGCCACTTAAATGTCCCGGACTTGAGACAGGCTTTGGTAAGACAGTCCTCCCCGGGCCTCTGCGGGCCTCTTTCACACTCTGGCTCCTCTCCGCTGCACCCGGACAGGACAGGCAAGCAGGAGGAAGAAGAAGAGGAGGAGGAAAATAAGTGAAAGGTATTCCACACTGGGAGTCATTCGTTTCTGAACTCCCCCCCATCCCCACATTTCGAATCTATTTGCCAAGTTTAAGCAGCATCGGATTTTGGCAAAACCAAATGCAACAGAGTTTTAGTTTTTAATAATTTAATTCCTCATCACATTTGTGATTTCAATAGGTGGAAGAAAAGAGTGTATTTGCTTTCATTTACATAAAGCTCCTCCAGAATATACGTGGCCTAAAACCTAGTGAAATGTGTTTTAAACAGCAGCATACTAAAATGCATAAACATAAAAAGATCTTTTGCGCTTTGTTTAGCTTTGGTTTTTGTAAGATTCCTTTACCCCGTCTTCATTTACGAGTACATCCACCGAAACACCACTTGTAGCAGTGATAACATGAGATCAAAACGCCATTTTCCTCTTTTCTCCTCCCTCCTTTTCTTCAACAAACAAACCGCAGATTTCCCCAAACAAAACGGAGCACTAAAAGTGGAACTACAATAACAGCAGTCGTGATGGTGGCTTGTTATGGTGGAAATAAGAGGGCACTTAATTGGGGTCTGATAGTCTAATGGGCAACCCGTCTGATTACCAACTCTGCACATTGGCTTAAATTAGCTCGCTGATGAGAAGCCAGGGGATTCAATTATGCTGGGGAAGAAATAAGGGGCCCTAATAGGCCACTGTATCAGGAAACATGGGACTGGGCAGGGCTAAAGTGCTGCTAATTGGTTGTTTAGTTGGGGAAAAGTTGAGCCTGTAGCTAATTAGAGACGCTGACACATTTGGAGAGCCACCAAAACAGGCGACGCACGGAGGGGTGGAGAGGCAGAGGAGGAACACGAGGGTCCCTGGCATGGCAAAAAGGGGGGCAAAGGTCGCGCTGGAGATCTCAGAAGTGCACTTCAGCCAATGAGGGTGCAGATCAGGGAAAACATGTTGGTGCTGTGGAGTACTGTTGCCTCGGAAAAGGTCACAACAGGGCACGGTAGGGTGAAAGTGAAAGTTTGCAGTCAGCTCTTACCTCCCTCCCCGCTCAAATAACTATTTTTCCATTTCTTTTCCATCTTTTAAGCTATTTTTGACTCACATTTTTTCCATCGATAACTACTTCCATCTATGTTTCTCTCTTGTCTTCTGTAGATTAGCAGTTTGCCACAGCTGGATGTGTACTGGGTGTCTGGATAAAGGAAGGAGGACTGAATTATGGATGAGGCTTTATAGCAGCTGGCGGCTTGTCTGGCCTCATATTCACCGTCCCATACAGGAGGAGGTGCCCTGCCTGTCAGCATTTCTACGTCATGTCACTCACACAGCATATTGTATGTACACTTTATTCATAAACGAGACACAAAAGCTCCCAAGCAGACATGCAGCAAATATTTCTTGTTTTTACTAGTTGTAAATCCCTTTAGAGTATCTAAAAACTAAGAGTTTATGTAAGCGATTATTCAATTCACAAGGGAATTGGTGTAGTGAATCAAAACAAAACTGGTACCACAGCATTCAAGGAAAAGAGAGTTTCTCATTAGCTGCTGAACCCAGCTCAAGAGAGGAAAAAAAAAAGGAAAATGTAATATTAAAGTGAGTTAAAAACATATTTTTCGAGTCTGAAAAAGCAGTTGGACTGTAGTTATTATCTTCCACTTGAACAGCCAACTTCCTATCCTCTAAATGCCACGATCAGAACATAGCGCTTGTTAAAAACAGATTTCAGCTCTTGTCCTGTTCGGCTGTGGCCTACATAAGCCATCTGCAACGTTTCAGAACACTGCAACATAAGCACAAACATAACCTAACTGTGTCACTGCAACACCAGGGAGCATACATCACGTGCCATCAATCTGCCTCAAGTTCTCCGATGGCGACACAAGTTGTCCAGAGGCTCCGGCAGAGGCAGAGGCAGAGTTTTGACCCAGTCTGACAAAGACACCGCTCGCCCCATCATCATTTATTGTGGGGGGACACAAATTTGTCTGGGATGACCTGAAGGTGACAAAAAAAACCCCCAAAAACTATGTAGATATCGCTTCGTGTTTTACGCGCCTAAAACCTACAGTCTCTACACGGACGGCCTGTCTGAGACCTGTCAGTCAAGACTCTGAACAGCCATTAAATATCTGAGAGGAGACCCTCTCATTGATGCCAGGAGGACGAAAAAAAGGAGAAGACGATGAAACAAAAGACCGTTTGTTGTGGCTGATGTGTGATAAATGCAGCCAGTTGGGAGAGTTTTCACGCTCATTGGAGCAGGTCATTACGCAGGAAATGCTGCTTGCTCGTCCCAGACCGGCCCTGGATTGGTTTTCTGAGATGCATACAACTGACGTGTGTGAGTGTGTGTGTTTTCCTTTATAAAATGCTCAGCTAACCCCAAAAAGACTCACAGATCTGCTGTTGCATGTCTCCTGGGGGACAAACATCAAGCATCTGTTTCTCAGCTTTAATATCTCAAACAAGATTATATGGAGAATGTGGGTGTAAATGGGTAACAATCAGATATTAATTAACAATTAGAAAGTTGTATTATTTCCTTTAAGGGTGGAACGAATCCCTTCAGTTCTCAGGTTAAATGAACCAGTTCATTCTCCACTAAACACTCCAACAGTGTTTCAGCCAAACATTCAGATTTTTACACGCAGATTTTCTGAGGCTGACGATGAATAAATATGTAAAATATGACATTCTGAGCAGTGAGTCAACGGAGCCAAATTGATTTATTATTATGTTTGGAGATTGACAGAACAAACGAAAAAGGCCACTGATGTGTTACATTTGTATGTTATTATTTCCATTTTAGAATTTTATACGTTTTCAGACTAAAATATTCTGCTGTTTCGAGTCGTTTTTGACATTAAAACATTTGTAAATTTTCAGTAAATGCTTGTCCCTAAAACTTTGCAGCGGATCTTTTTAGCTTCAAACTCCTCCATCATTTGCAACGACAATCTGCATCGTCTCAGTGTCAGATTCACAGATCAAACAGTGCAAATTACATGCAGACATAAACGCGCATAAAGGTTCAGCAGGCGTGAGCAGTTTGTGTCAGAATGCAGCAGATCTCAGCTGTCCTTGCTGCGCAGTCTAAATATGATCGTCCAAAACAAACTCATCGGAAACAAAAGTGACAGAGAGAAAGAGAATAATCAGTTAAGTTATTTAAGTCCAAACAAAAACAACAGGATTTTACTCATTTAAAAAAATACGTAAAGATGCAACAATGTTTGACTCTCATCACAGAAAGAAAAGATTAATTAAATCTTTCCTGACATTCCTGTCTTATATTTGTGAATCGAACGTATGGCAGATCGGTCCATTTCCTGTTTCTTCTGTGATACCACCAGCGCTAAAGAAACGGTAAATATGTCCCTCAAACTACGTGTGGCAAACAGTGCTGCTCTTTGTGAATCTGACACATAAATATGGCAGGTTTTCATTTAAATGCACGCAAAAAAAATCATATTTAAATGTTGGCATCCCCATTGTGGAGAGCTGCTGTGCGGTAGGCAGCTAAGTTTGCAAAGTCTTTGCAAATTAGATAGATGAGCAAATTATAAAATTGTGCCTTTGAAGAATCCCTGCCTCCGATTTTTATTTTTTAGCAAATGAAACTCTGAAAACACAAATGTTTTTCTAAACTTAATTGAAATTTCTAGATAAAAAAAAAAACAAACCATACTTTTCCATACCCTCCCAAAAAACTTTTTCTACTTTTCTTTTTTTAACCTGACTAAATTACTGATGATTAGCGGTTAACTTCAATAAATGAATAAAACTAAGTTGTTGTTGCTGCTGTGACAGCATCAGCACTATTCTCCATCCTTGTTCTTCAGATTTTCACGTAAATCTTTACCAGATTATAGTTTTTCATTAATGTCCATCATACAAATGCAACATAAGGAAGGAGACATGAAGACACAAGTTTATCACCAGTGCTGACGACTTGAAGTCTTATCAGCGTTTTTTTTTCTTCTTTTCAAACTCCGTGAGGCATTGTCCCCCCCCCCCACCATACCTCCCTCCGGCCCCCAACGTACACATACATAAATAAGTGCCACACATATAACACATTGTTATTAGAAACAGATGTTGATTTTATCGCCCGTATCTGTGGCTTCTTTCACAACGTCAACGCAGTGTCATATGCTCCGGGATAGCAGGACACATTTGCATGACATACACACCTGTCCTCCACAATCCAACACGCCGCTGTAACACGATCTGCAAGTAAAAACTCATGAGAGTAATGTTTCATTACATGACGAACAGAAGGTGAAAGCGAGGAGGGGTGGGCGGGGAGGCACGGAGATGCATAACTTAAGTAAAAGCCATCAGAACCCATATTTGTTTACAGATTTGTTTAATAAAGAAAAACCTATAAGCAAACAAATGAATTTGCCTGTGGTTATAACCGTGTATTAAGATCATCACTTATAAGCCGGGCTTCCTCTGGCCCTCTACACTGGCTATCCATCACACATTATTATGGAAAATATAATCTGCATAAAGCAGCAACAATGCCTTGAAGAAGTTTAGCTTTTTTGTTTTACCGTTTTAAGTACTAAAAATCTGATTCTCGGTCGCTGTTAGCTAATTACAACACATTTGATCTCAATGCCCTGGAGGTGTGAAATTATAACCTCAGTTGAAAATTAGGAAAAATGTTTCACAATTAAAAATAGTGCAGGGAAGACGCTCAGACGAAGCTAATGGCGACATCTCACCTGTTTACGCTTCAGCGTTTTGGTGCCAAATTTGACATCAGAGCCCAGCGAACACAGATGACCTCTGCGAAAGAAGCAAAAAAGGAAGGAAGGAGGCCTCACAGCACAGCTGCAGCATTTTAAACTGCAACAAAGTTTCAATTGAAGGGCTGTTTCCCAAAGTTACAAAGCTCCGATGTACCTGTGGCACCAGTTATGCTACAGCTCTATCTATGGTGAGATCTCACAGGCGTCGCCACTTCCTTCTCGCGTGCCTTTCTGCATATCGCACATAGATCACAATTGTCATTACCATTTTAATAAAACGTGTCCTGTCAGCAACATTTTCCCCTCACGTATCTAACCTCCTTTCTGTTTTTTTTTTTTTGCCTTCTCTCTGCCCCTCATGTTCTAATCATCATTCTCCTCCATCACTTGCTGGGTCTAATTCCCTCTCTTCCTTCGCTTGCAAAGGACCTCTGCTTTCATCCTTGAGAAAGGCTTTAATTCGAAGTGCGACGCTGAATAAAGAAAGGAAGAGGGAGTGAGAATGAGAAGAGGGGAGAAAGTGATATGGGAAGACAGAACAGCGGCAGAGACGTTCGGGTGTCAATCAATCGGGCGCGAGGGGCTACAAGGGCCCGTGACTGGGGTGCGTTTGATCTGTGTCTTTCAAAGGGGGAACAGCGGGAAAGGCCATCACAGACGATTTGCCTCTCGCTGCCGGCCCCGGTGCCACTCTGACAGAGAGCAATCACAAGCAGGTTAATTCAACATCTACCTTCTTAATCTTTTTTCCCCTGTCTTTTTCTTTTGGTCTCGTTCTGTCGACTTAGATGAAGAACTGCTCTTCCTGCTACTACCGCCACCTCACTTTTTTCCTTTTTTCGGGGGAGACGAAGAACGGTTCAGAAGTGCAGTTTTACATGTCTTTTCAAATCACCTCCAGTTAAACTGCTTTAGTTTTACACAGGTTCAAAGATGTTTATTTCCATGCCTCTATACAATATATTCATACAATACGTTTTTTTTTTTTATATTATTTGAAATAAAAGCAAAGGAGAAAAAAAACATCAGCTGCATTTGAGATGATTTCTTTTGCTGTCAGTCACTGGTTCATGTCTGTAGTGTGGTGTGAGCTGAATATGCATTAGACATCTTGAAAATATGCTGCCTAATTTGACTGAAAGAGGAGGATGTGCCTCCTTCAGATGACACGTTTTCTCCCATGGCACTAGCCTGAATGAGTGAGGAAACAGACTTTAGTGAACACAACGGTTGATCTTTTATATAGTTTAACAAGTTAAACTTGGAGAAGGGCAAAAATACAAAAGATACACTGCTTTACTGAAGGTCACTCATGTGTAAGGACAAGCAAAGGTGAGGGAAATTATGGGGGTGAAATGGTAAACATAAACCTAAAAAGTGCTTTGGTTAAAGGTGAGAGGGCACAGAAAATTTAGAAGGAGGCATTTAAAAAAAAAAACTACTTGAAGGAAAAAAAGGTCGAGCAGGGAGGTTAAGAGGTGGAAGTAAAGTAAATCTAAATCTGACAAAAGTAAAATACACCAGCTAAAGGCCAAATTCACAAATTTAAAACAAACTTTTCCGAGTCGGAACAAGGGCACAACCCTTACTTATTCAGTTTCAGGAGGAAATAAAGACAACGGCATCACCAGAAAGCAACCGTGTTCCAGTGATGTCCTCGCTTGGCCTCTTTTCCACAAGGCTCCCCTCCTGCTCCACTGTCTTTATGTAAGGTCAGAGGGATAACAGGATAAAGGCTGTCCTCACTGCTCCGCTGAAGGACAGGCACTCTACCGATTGGATTTGGAGGTCCTCAAGGACAAAGACGAACACTGGGACACAAAGGAACCCAATAGAAGAAGGAAAAGATTTCATCTGTCTTTGTGGCCTGAATGATTGGCAGGGGCGACTAGACCAGCGATCTCTGAGCACTGCTTCTTTGTGGCCAGACGGCCTCCATCATCACTGAATACCAAGACAAGATCCAACGCCAAAAATGCACTCAAAAAACCTGGACAATCGCACTTTAGTAGAACATCAGAAGCTTCAAGGTTTCAAATCTTGAAAAAGCAAAATTAAAGAAAACTAAAGAATGTGTACTACTACTCTTACTACTATGACTAATAAAAACGAAAAGGAAATGTACTTTATATTTTAGCACTCATCTTAGTAATTTAAGAAAATGGTTTAGAAAAAAGAAAAATAAAGTGAGCTATGTCAGAAAATACAAAACAAACAAACAAACAACTAAAACGTAAAATAGTTATTGCCAAAAACTTTTAGATCAAGGAAAGGTTCAAGAATATGTTTCAGGGTTCTGTAATTACAGACTTATCCTTGTGTTTAGTGTGTATTTCTATAAAGTGAAGGCTTTAATGAAAAAAGTCCCCCAAAAAACATGACCTGGAAACAGTAGGAAACTATTTGTAAATACATTATCAGTTAATGAGTCAGGTCACTGAGTCTGTGAGGTATTTAGGGACTAGTTAAGGTTTCAAAAGTGATAAGTAAAATAAAAAGATATGATGTGTTTGTGTCTTTTTGTTTTGGTAATGAGTCCAGCTGCAGACCTTCAAAGAAACAGCAGATCCTGACTGACATTCGGTTCTGCTGTTTGTAGGTCAGCAGTTAAAAGAAATGATCTGATTTTTGAGACAGTTTTAAGCTGAAAAACCAGGACTGGAACACATATTTTAATTTGAGCTTCTAAACTTCAAAACGTTAGAATCAAACCGTAGACCTCTGGCAGCCTTGGTGATGTTTGAAAGTGTGCCAAAATTAAAACCAGGACTAAGAATTGGGGGACAAAAGAAAATGACTTTCAAATAACCATAATTGAATTTAAGGTAATTCTGAGCTAACTAGGTTTTAAATGAGCTGGTTTAGAGAAAGCATGTATGTAGGAAACACAAGGGGGCTTAGACTGACTTAATAACTTTTTCCTTTTACATTCAATTTATTGCAAAACTCAAAACCAGCTATTTGGCCTAGCTTTTTAAAAAAAATCAAAGATCAGAAGTCTCAAATCAAGAATTAAGGTGACATTAATAACACCATTACGCCATAAACTGAGTAGATATCCGAGACTAGAACGTTCTATTTAAAGACACTAAAGAAATTACATGAGTGTCTTGAGAAGCATATTGGTGCCTCTTCTGACTACAGAACTGATCATCAGCTATAAAATTGGTGGAGTACCCCCGTAACCTTCAGCTGATGTACAAGAGTTGTTCAGCAGCCAAGACACACAAAACTATCACAGTTGTGTGTCGTTCCAAGAAGGAATGTGTGCAAATAAGAAACAATGTTGGTGGTATGAAGCTCAAACAGCTCTGAAACAGAAGAGTGTTTCTCTGTTACAATAATGTTTCTAAATGTAGAGAGACACTTTACTCCACATGAAGTTTTCCTTTTGATAAGAACGTCACTGAATAAAACAGATGTGGTACGAGATATTCATATACTGAGTTAAGGAGGACACAGTTGTTGTAGTGCATACATTAATTCATATTCAGCACTCAGCTGATTCCTTAAGAGAGTTTGTGAATTTTTACCTGCATGTAGGTAGGCAAGGTCTGGGTTCTCGATATCTGGGTGACTCTCCTTCAGGTGATTGCGAAACTCCATGGGAGAGTTGGTGGCATGAATACACTTGGGGCAGTTGTACATCTTCACGCCCTCGTGTTTCCCCGTGTGGAGAATGTGCTTCCGGATGTTCTCCGCACAGTTGGATCTATAGGAGACAAAATGAGATAAAAAAAAGTCCTTATTCCTCTTTGGAGCTAAATTAAAGAATTCAATTAAAGGTCTAGCATACCTTAAAGACATGCTTATCACCCGCTGCCTTGTGTGTCAGATTTTAAACTAAGACAATGTTATGTTGAAAATGAAGGAGCCAGAGCAGTTTTGGTCAAACCTAGAAAATAACATTTTGTGTGATCTCATGCGATATTGCAAGATTTTAAGTGATTGGTTAGCATTTGGAGTATGTATTGGGAATAACTCTCTGCTACTACCAAACCAAATTTTAGCTTAATATCTGTAAAAAAGCTTGAATCAAGTTCACTCTAAAGTTTATCAGTTGTAGATGTCCATCCAGCAATAAGTCTTTAGGGAGAAAACACAAGATAAACACCATCAACACCAAGAAGAATATGTTGTGATGTTTTACAATTAAAATGGAAGAAAAAAGAAAACTAAAAATTCAAGCTGAGGAAGGAGCTGAGGAAGGAGCCATATTTGAGGAGGTGCATTTTAAAAGCATTTGGTGCCTAAATACAACTATGCATAGCTAAAGACTGGTTTCACAAACAGAAAAATTAAACTGACAAAAAATACTTACATCTGGCAAAGTCTGAGCGTACTTTATCATGTTTGTGTTTGTTTGATTTTTTTTTCTTTTTTACATTTTTTTTTAGTTTAGTGTGCTGGGAGGGGCGTGTGATGACAACTGGAAGATTCAGGTTTACTGAATGTATTAAAGAGATATGTCCGAGGACATCCGTTATGCAGAATGTATCTTGTGGAGCTGTATGAAAGGTAACAGATTATGTTGTGGTGTATGTTCTGTGTGAGCGTGTGTGTGTGTGTGTGTTTGGGCTGGTCAGATAGTGCAGGCCAAGCAGTGAGCTACTGCAGGGTATAGGATGTAACAATGTCAGCTCGGCGAGTCACACACAACCCTCCTCTGATTAATGACGCTGCCTGACCTGCTCCCTGGCTCTATCTAAACCTGCCCCCAAACATACACAAACAAAACACACACACATGTGTAAGTGAATCTCTGAATGGGCAAGACCAGAATGCACATACATAAATATACTAAATACAAACATACAGAAACCACATTTTGAGGCAAAATAAAAACAGTAAAATTCTGACATTGTGTTGGTCCAAATGTACGAACATGAATCTGTGAACTCACACAAAGACATGTGCTCACACACAATACATCATGCAAGTAAGCATGTGTAGTGTGGAACACGGTCTCACACACCATCGTGTGTTGATGGATGGGGCACTCATGCTCAGTTTGGACCTGACATTCTCGGACAGTATAATACGCAATTACTCTCCCTTATCACCTTGGCTGGGACAATAAAGCCTCGCAGTGCCATAGCTCACGCCAACCAAGGAGAGAATCTGTTTTCACTTTTGCAGAGACACCTCTCTCCATCACAGGTCTTAAGTCCGGCCTGGCTTTACGGCAGCTCCAAAAAAGACAAAGCAAGCCCTCACTGGGTGGTGCACAGGTACAAAATAAATAAACACCAGCCAGAGGTGAACAATGAGGGCTTTGAAGCAAGCTCAACAAAAGAATTCAAAAATGGACCGGTGATTGTTTTACTACTATTTATGTAAATCAGAACATGTTCGGTGCAGACACACATGCACACAAACAACTAAACATATACACATATCTGGACACACCTTACCATCACACCAACAGAAACTGTATGGAGTTGGTGCCTTTTCTGCAGGTCTAACAGCTTCCACTCTTCTTGAAAGGCTTTCCACAAGATTTTGGAGTGTTTCTGTAGGAACTTGTGCCCATTCATTCTGTAGAAAACTTATTAAGTCAGGCACTTTTGTTGACCAAGAAGGTCTGGCTTGCATCTCTGTTCGAGTTTAACCCAAAAAGGGGCTCAATGTGGTTGAGGTCAGGACTCTGTGTGGGTCAGTCAAGTTCTTCCACACCGAACTCATCAAACCATTTCTTTAAAGGCCTTGCTTTGTGCACTGGAGTATGGGATCATGGTTGTGTTGGAATAGAAAGAGACTTCCAAAAAGTGCTGTCATAAAGTTAGGAGGACAACATTGTTTAAAATATCTCAGAATGCTGAAATACATGAATTCAACGTTTAACAGGGGTGGCCAAATACTTTTGCTCATATAGTATACATATAGCCCTAATCCCATTTCACCCTTTAGCCCTTAACTCATAATTTGCAGGTTCATATTGAAAGGTAGGACCTTGCCAACATTATGCGAGGCTATCTGGCCTTCCAAATTGAAACATTATAAGGCCACACCTAAATGAAGAGGTGCTAGCAAAGACTGTCACAAATGTAATTATTTTAAGCTCAAAATTCTATCTGTCAAACATTGTACATCTAACTAGACATTACAGTGACCTCTGTGTCAGAAAAATATTATTGACAAGGTTCTCGTCATCCAGGGAACGGTAGTTCTAGTAGGTCCAAATGAAGGGAACTGGACTTTATTTTAAAGAGGTTTCACTTCTCATCTGAGGAGCTTTCTCAGTTCAAAATAAAAAGTGTGGAGTTCTAAGCTTTACCACTGACCATCCATTAAAGGAACAAGAAACTGTATTGATTTGAACTTAATTGATACATAATAAATAAGAAAAAACTTAATAGGTTTTGCAAGTTCAGTTATTGTAAAGTGCATATATGTTAGTTTATAAAACATTGATTCACACAGTTTGATTCAATTCTGTTCACGCCCTTAAATATTTATCAATATGTTTTTACTACACAATTGGGCCTGTTTTTATTGTGATTACTTTGTTATCAGCCATGACTAACAAAGCAATAGCAGGGTCAGAGACACATCACGGCCATCTGTTGACTCTGCTTCAAGCTAATGAAAAACAGAATATTAAACTGTCATATGCTCACAAGTTAGTGCAAATTATTCTACTAAAAAGAAATGCATTTAATGCTGAAGAGTGAACTGATCTCTTATTCCAGGGCTGGAGTATAAATAGATAAAATTTGGAGCAGAGCTAAAAGGCTCTAAAGAGAGCGCGGGTGGATTCCTAGGGGGGCCGTGCTATCTCTCAGATATGGTAATGGCGTAATTGTCATATTAAAACAACACAATGTGCGTTTAGGAGTCAGCAGGTGTCACAGTTAGTGAAAGCCCACACTAACCCTCCTACTATACACTGTATTAATTAGTCCAACACTGTTTCAACTTCCTCCCCCACCTATGCACTCACCCTGGGAGTCAGCCATACTGATACTCAGCGGATACATCACCTTATCTCTGCCACTTTCTGTCTCCCCTCTTTATTTGAGCCATTTCCATATTCCTCCTTCCCAAGACTGTATGGTAATGGGAGAGGTGTAATTGAGAGGCGCTTTGTTAGAGAAGATTTAAATGTGTTTCTTTGTGTGTGTTAAGAGTTGGGGAGGGGGTGCGTTTGGATCATTTGTGCTGTTTGGATCTTAATCTGCCAAGGAGGCCCAGTAAGCATCATTAACGCCTCCCTCTCCTCCCTCACGGCTCCCTTCAGTTTACAAGGTTGCAGACCTAACTGGTACTGACGGGAAGGATGTCATCCTCAAAGCCACCATCACCTTGAATTGAGACACTATTTTAGCAGGCAGACTGAAACAAGAATGGTGCGGCATTCAATAAACAATAGTAGCCCCAGAAGCCCGATAACCTGACGGGGGTAGAGGCGACATATCAATTAGACTATTTAAGATGCCACTGTGACTTTAATGAGGTGGAAAAAAAAACAAAAACTTCTCAATGTGAACAATAAGAATAACTACTTAAACAGGGAAGTAAAGAAGTTTTGCATAAATAGCTGTGGAAAAGTGAGACAGACATCATTAATTGACAGCTCAGAACTCCCAGTGCAATATCATTAGAATATTTTTACCACTATTTCCCAACTATAATTATCCTCCCCTCCATTATCTATGTCTGTCTGAATAGTAGATGAGTGGCATTTGATAGATCATTTACTCCCTGCTCATTTACATGTATTTCAGAAGCAGCTTTGATGGGGATAACATCGTATCAAGTGAGAACCATAGATGACACCCAGAACATTTAACATGGATACAGTAATGGTACAAATCAGATGTATATCTGAGAGACGGATTCGGTTTCTGGGAGCGAGAACTGTCAGTCAGACAACTGCTTTATGGACTGAAATATGTGTCTACAAATGAATCATATTTCCGTCATAAACCCAACATTTAGTCAAAGGTCAAGTGTAATGCTCATCCTGCAGCTCCTTATTCATGTAAGGCCACCAGAGGCGTTTTAGACCTGTATTCAGAGTGTAAGGCAGGCAAAAAGTGTGGCCCCTCACAGCTGGTTTGGGCCCCCACGTTCATGTACTCATCAACTAGCAGGATGCTTCTATAATCTCCCTCCTCCGTTCACCTCTCTCCCTTTTTTCCTTCCCTCTGGACCCCTCAGAACCCTTGGAGCCAGCAAAATGTTAATTTGGCCTCTAATTTACCGTTCCATTTGCTGCTATCAGTAACAATCATTACGTATCAGCCAGGGAACAATAGCACCAGGAACATTTGGCTCATTCTAGGTAATGCCTCTTTCTGATAGAAGGGTTAGTTGCAAAGGTTTGATATGGGACCCCAAATTAAAACTATAAGTGAAACACATGTCAGCAAATATTGACTATTTTTACCATTTAGTTTAGTTTTATATGATATACACAATTGTGACTTGGTGTTTTAGTGTTATGTAAAAAAATCATGACAACAAACAAAAGAAAAAAGTTTCCAAAATTAATCCAAACAAAACTAGATAAGAGTTTTTGCAACTAACTCAGATGTTTTACTCAGTTGCTGCAACTTAAGGATGCTGCTATTGTCCCCCTGCTAATATGCTTCATTGATAATGCTAACAGTTTGTTACTGTATAAAATGGCGGAGCAAAATCTGAAAGATACAAATCTCATGAAAGGAAAGCAAATAAACCACTGCCCTGCATGCCAAAGTTTTAAACACAAGATCTTGTGCGATTTGTTAGCACTCCTAGTAGGTGTTGGGAATGACTCTCAGCTACTACCACACCAAGTTTTAGCTCAGTATCTGTGAAATTGATTGATGTTGTGCAATTATTACCAGTAAAGTGCAAGAAATCAGAATTTTAGTTCAAGCCCTGCTTTGCTACTTAAAAAACAAACAAAAAACTAACTTTGTAAAATACAGGACACTATATGATGTCTACAAAACTTTCATTTTTACTTAACTTAACCCATGTATGGCTGGGTGTCCTTTCAACCCAAAAAATGCTCACATAGGAGCCACACACCTGCTCCAGGTGTGTAGCTAACCAGAACTGAACTTTGACACAGTTAGGCTCCCACATATATTTCAGAAGTGTTTGAATAAATACAAAATAATTCCCTGACTAAGTAAAATAAATAAATTGTCAGTCTTTCTTTCTTTCTTGTGTACACGTTATTGCTTAAAAAAAAAAACAGATAAAATGAGTCAAGTGCTTCACTTCAGCAAAGCAGGTGTAGCAAGCTGCTGAAATGATTTTGTCACAGAGGGGGAAAAAACGAATGAGTGCATCTGAAACCAATGATGGGTTTGAGATCATTCCCTTTCACACTCTTCTGCCACAATCTGACGAGGAAGCACGAGGTGAGAGGAAAAAGGGAACAAATGAAGAGTGTGTGTGTGTGGGGGTGGGGGTAAGAGAGAAACAGAAAGCTAGAGAGAGATTGAGATGTGCAACGCCAGCCAAAACTTTTTCAATTTCACCGACAATTTCCTGTGTAATTACTGATGTGGTGTGATGGTGTTTTAATGACAGGGACCTGCCAGTGACAGACACATTTTGTGTGTGTGTGCGTGAGCATGTGTGTGTGTATTGTGGAGATCTGGCTGGGCCTGTTGATGATGGTAGAGTGATGAGATGGAGCCATGCTGTGGAGATTAGACCTGCCCCCAACCACTTTCACCCACTGTACACACAAAAACACACACTAACATCCCCACACAAAGCTTCTAGCATTAACGCTACCCCTAAGCCCCCAGCATACACAAACTAGCTTATAATGCCACCTGCTTTCTCACCATCACCCACACACACACAATTATATGCCTCCCCTTGGACACATCACCTCCCACCCCCACGTATCAACCTCCTGATCATCAGTGCCACGGTGGCAGCCATCAGCGCCACCAACCATGTGTGGACCAATGAGCCGGTACCTGTAGTCGCACCAGGGGCAGCGGTACGGTTTCTCTCCAGTATGAACACGTTTGTGCCGTGAAAGGTGGGACTGCGTGGTGGAAGCAAAGTTGCAGAGCTTACATTTGAAGGGTCTCTCTCCTGCAGGGTGGAGGGGTTGAAAAGAAAAGACAAATGATGAGATCCAAATCACAAACTGAAACAAGCAGATGAGACACTGATAAAAAGTTACAACTTGCATTATTTGGATAAAAATAAGATTATTCCACTAGTTTTAAAACTGGTATAATATTATTAAAACCAGTGTTTGAGATTGTTGAAAACAGTTTATGACAAAAGAAAAGGTAACCACATCATTATTTCAAGACACAACAGAGGTATATAAATTCTGAATCTTTCCTTTAATGGATAGAACCATTTTTTGAGGAAAATGCTTAGTAAATAATAATAATTCGTACGTAAATAGCCAGTCATTTTGATGCCTATTTACAAACTCAAACATTAATTAAAGAGCAGCTGCCAGAAATAGTTTACTGTTTTTCCCAAAATTTAGCATATATGTGTATTTACAATACTCATGCAAAAAATAAAATATAAAGTTACTTGACTTGTAAAAGATAAAAGCTTTCCTTTGTAAAAACACAAACAGAAATCAATTTTCTAAAAGGGCAAACTAACAAGTGCCAATGGTCAAAATAAAAAGAGAGGTTATAAGAATCTGTTCCCTTGGTTTAAGAATCCATGAGCATAAATTTGCAATTTGTTCCCCATGCAAGAACATTTACTAACAGACATTTCTCTGATTGAGAACAAGCCTTAGATCATTGTTTAGGTTCAGTAACATCGAAGAGTTGGAGAAATTTTTACTTTCAGGATCAATAACATCTACACACACCATTGTAAAACCATAAACATCACCAGGGGACAATACACTACAGTCTAATTTTAATCAAAGCAAGTCATACTCCAACCTAGATGAGCTCTTAGTAACTGTCATTAAGGTAACGTGACGTTAAAAACTCTCCAAATTTATACAAATGTGCACGTTTCTAATTTAAACTGCGGAATGACATTAACAAGAGACATAAATGTCTTATTCATAAATGCATGATGTGATTTCGGAGAATTATATTTTATTATATTATATTAT